>JAVJIF010009927.1:0-204635 GCA_038442645.1 Agave tequilana
ACCGCCGGCAAGCCCCCGCCGCCGCCGGCCAGCCTGCTCGCGCAGCAGCAGCAAGAGTGCTGCTGCTGCTGCTCTGGTATTGGGTTCGGGTTCAATAACCCTATTGGGTTGACTACGGGGTTGGTTTGAAACCCATTAACCCAATAACCCATCACTTCTGTTAGTGGTTTGGGTATTGGATCCCAACCCGACCCATTAACAGCCCGAACCCGCTCCGAAACTCAATAAAGGTAAATTATAAAAAAACCCCTGAGTCATTGTATTAATTGCATTTGAATTATTTTTATTTACATATTGAACCCTTTTTGTTATGATTTAGTATTCGGGCGATATCTGGAGCATCCGGACTCCGAATTGGACGATTCTGGATCCGTTGCGATCGTGGGAAAGAGAGCTACCTTCCCATGGCTAGTTTGTGAGTGTTTTCTTTTTAATAAATTATCTTTATTCATGTTTATAAATTGAGTGATTGCTTAGATAAATAAATCGTGATTATGGGTAAAGCCCTAGCATGTTAATAAAGAACTTAATTATAGAGAAGGCATATTTGGTTATGCATGATAGTGTAATCAACATAACCAATCACATAATCATATCTGCTTAGATGATCATACTAAATGGTTCGATTATTAATCCACATGTTTTTTTTTTCTTACCTCTAGCACATCTGTCACTGCATGGACATCAAACATGGTTACGTCGTACTGTTACATGTGCCCTGATACACGCGTACTCCATGATATTAGATATTGTTACTATTACACTGTCACCCTTTGTAACAGCCGACTTTTTATCTCCTAATTATATCAATCATCGGTCAAAAAGGAATTCATTTTTTTTATTTTCTTTTCTCCTTCTTGATTCAAATACTAATAATAATAATGATACCAAAGAATTAGTTCTCTTTTTTATATATATAAATGAATTTCTTTCATTATGAATTTCGGTATAAAAAAAAAGTGATACGTAGAATTTTTATGTGGGTATCTTATACTAGTATAATAAGATACTAGTGTAAATAGGAGTATGTAATGGGTATTACAAATTGGTGTATATCTAAAGTATTTCCAAAATAATGTATACCTAACTAAATACATGGTATATTAATTTTAATGTTGGAGATAGTGGAGGGGAGTAGGTGTGCATGTGGGGGGAAGATCTAAGGCTAGGATCACCTTGATCCTATTTTTTGCCAAGTGGCAACTTGAGGGATGTGTTATCTTGCTAATAACTAAAAGTGAAGGGCTTTTATTCAAAAGTGCCCTTATCCCTTACGTTCAGAACTGAGAGAGAGATTTCTCTCCTCTCTGTAAAACTCTTCTCTTCCAAACCCTAGATCCATCCACCCTCTTCTCCTCCCACTCAAACTCTCCCTCTCTTCCTTTGCACCCCCGGCCGGAGCCAGGGGGGCGGAGCACGCGACTGCGCGCCACCACGCGCAGCCGCGCACAGCCGCGCGCCCAGCTGCACCCGGCCGCGAGCAGGCCGGGGTTCGTGGGGGGGGAGCCATTGTTGGCCGGAGGAGGGGAGAAAGGTAAGATCTTGGGCTGATTTTCAAGGAAAAGCCAAGCCCTAGATCTGAAAAATTGGGTCCTAAGACTCCCAATTTCAGGGGCTGTTTTGTATTGAAGGTAAACTTGATACTTCACAAATTTTCCCCCTCATTTTAATTGATTGTATGACTAAAATGTTCCCTATGTCCCTTTACTAGGATTTTTGGGTGGAGAAATTTATCAAGGAGCACTAAGAGGAGATCATTCATCAAGTGGGTAGATTACTACACTCACTATGTTCTCTATAGACATGAAATCGAAAAAAATTGCGTAATGAAGGAAAGGTAGGATGGATTAAGGAAAAATGTTGAGGGATAATGTAATGTAGAGACATGGTAGATTAATAATCATGGGATTAACGTCATGTTTACTCTTTTTCCTAGAAGATGGTATCATAAGGATTGCATGTTATATGTTAGTAATAATAGAGTTATGTAAATTCGCATAGTAACATATATGAAGTACATGGTTAAGGGTGGTTAATTCCTAAGTCCTTTCTAACATAAATTTGATATAGGGCAATAATATGTATGGTCATTATGCTACATCCTATGTATGCGAGGTATTTAATTACTAATCATGGGTAAGGGGGAAAGTAAAAGTGGAACCTTTATGAAGGAAAAAGGCATACATCATGAAACTTATACGTGTTCACATGAATCATAATCGATACGAATTATTGTGGTAATTCTTATTCAATACTGATACAATAGTATGTTGAATATGTGACTTATACAAAAGCATGTTGATTGTGTGACTTGTACAATAGTATGTTGAATATGTGACTTATACATAAGCATGTTGATTGTGTGATTTATACAATAGTATGTTGATTTCGTGACTTATACAAGAGTATGCTAATTGTGTAGCTTATGCAGTAGTATGTTGATGATGTGATTTATACAAGAGTGTGTTGATTGTACGACTTATACAATGGTATGTTGATTGCTTATGTTTGGCATAATTGCTTGGAGGAAGGGGCCGGGCGGGAGCCGGTAGGAGGGGAAAAACGGCGATTAATGCTAGTGCATGCTTTTATATAAACATAAGGAGGAAGGGGCCGGGCGGGAGCGGTAGAAGAGGGAAGACGGTGGTCATGTGAACCATACATATACACTTGCATTTATATAAATATGTATGTTTATCCATATGCTATATATGCTCCTTGGTTGCTTTTTCGAGTAGGAAAGGGCCGGGCGGGAGCCGGTAGGTGGGGGAAGACGGGGGAAAGTAGCACCCTATGATTAGGGTGATATGCGAATGTGCCTTAGTAAATAATGAGATAGTGTATTATCTGAAGGTGTCTGAAAGTGATATTAATTAGTAAAGGCTTGGGGAAGATAAGAGCGTGTGCTTAGAGATATCAATGTAGGAAATGAATTGACGATCTTGCTCTCGTATATACTTGGAAAGAACCTTTTAGTAATTAAAAGAAAGTCTAACAATTGTGACTTGTAACTATTAAATTGTGTAAGGATATAGGGGTATGTAGGAGAGGGTCACCTGATAGGGGTAAGGGTCTCTACATTCATGTAAGACCTCCTCGGGCCCCGCAATGTATGTTGAGATAGAATATCCATGTTATCATTCCTCTAGTACTTATGTAATTTACTCACTGAGCCGTGAGCTCATTCTTTTTCTTTTTCCCCTTTCAGGTTTGGATAAAGGAAAGGGCATACTATAGCATGGAGAGTTTAGTATGGGCAGAACGGCATAACCTTCTTAAAATATTGTTTCTGTTTACTATATGCATACATGTATGTTTTCATTTCAGCACTATCTAGCTAGATGTGTCATGATGCTACTATCGAATGTAACTCCTTCCTTGTAATATTTTGAGACTAGAAACTTGTGGTGCATGGGATGTTTTGTGAATCTAAGACTTGTGATTATGATTGGTAGTAATGTGTTGATAATTGATGCCCTTGATGTACATGTCATTAGAACATATTTTGGAAGCGTATGGTGGAAACTTACTTAAGGATGTAATGTGGTGTTTATGAGATCTTTATACATTGTGATAAGTAGGCCTTAGAGCCGAAACTGTTATTCTATGTATGTGGAAAGAGGCGGAATTTTAGGGGGGATGCTGCCGAATTTTTCTGAATTAGAAAGAGGAGATTTGGGGATAATTATGTGTTGCAGGACTAATCTTGTTTATTAGAAGCTGGACCGTTAAAGTTGGTATCAGAGCGTGGTTTAGGCAAGGTTAGCCTAGATAGATGTAGTATGCGGGACTGATTATGTAATTATGTGTAATTTGTATGTATGCTTGGGTAAGTTAGACAAGGGGTATTGGGGAGATAGTAGAATCTTAGGGTATTTGACCCTGAAATGTATGGTATTTAACTGTTCTCTACATTTGAATTTGGGTACCCGCATACCTTAGTTCAAATGGATCCTGCGAAGGGTGCGGGCCCTTTTGTACGGAATTCCAGTGATATGGGACGCTGGAAAGGGAGAGGGAGAGCAATCAAAATATCACACAAGTGGGTTAAACAAAATTGGAAGGACAGTCGAGCCCAATGGAAATTTATGAAAGATAGGTATGATTAAAGAAGTGATGATTCTCTAACATGGCTGTGTTATATACATGCAACTTATTATTTTGAAAAAAAAATTTGGAAGACAAATCGTCTAATGTAAATCTCTTACTTCTACAGATGGGAGATTCTGAGATGACAGGATCATCATCCGATGGTTCGGGATTGGAAAGTTTGAGTTGGATGGCAAATCACATGGATTGGGATTTCGAATCAGATGAGACAGATCCAGCTATTATCTTTAAAGGCCCCCCAAACAGTAAGGATACAGAGGTTCGCATGGGACAGGATGATAAGGATGAAATCAGTGAGGCGGAGAGTGCCATAGGACATATGCCAACAACTGACGACCTGGGAGTCTTGCCCAACGATGAGATGAACCCCGAAGGAAGGATTTTTTTTGGAGGTATTTGGTGGAACTCCAGCTGGGCAGAAGATATGGATCTGTACGATGACCATGAGTATTGGGGATGTGAGGATGATGCTGTCCTGGAGGAAGAAAATCCTGAAGAAGAAAAGGACCATGAGGAAGTAGACCCAGAAGAAGAAGACCCCGAAGAAGAAGAGAACTTTGAGGGAGATGATTCTGTAGGGGACGACAGGGAGGAAAGCTTCTCAGGTTCTAATATAACCCCTGATAGAGGTCTAGGTGGGTCGCATTTTTGGAGGAAAAGAATGTTGACTCATATAAGTGGTATTATTTTTTTTTTAGGTGAGAAAGTTATTGTCTGTGCCATGCAAGCAATGTGTGTGAACGATGTATCTCTTTATGACTGCACTTGTATGTTTTGTAAGAATGTAGTCATTCTAATGTAAATATTGTTATGAAAACATTTTGTGGATAAATGAAATTAGTATTTTGTTTTTGGAGCTATTCTACTTGTTGTTATTTAGTTGCCGTTGATTAAGTTTGACTATTCTTTTAGGTATAAATGGACTTAAATTTTCCTCCACCCGATGCCAACTCGGAAGGCGACGTCCCATTGCACAGCGCAATCGGGAGCGTCCATCCCCCGGCAAGTCATGAGTTCATAAGTGAACAATCTAATGCCAATCAGAGAGTTCCAGACAGAATACCGGATTGGCTAGTACAGCTGGCAAATGTTAATAACCCTCGTAGAGCCCTTGAGCAATTCCAAAAGTTAAATCCACCAGCTTTTAAAGGAGGGGTTGATCCGATACAAGCTGAAGAATGGCTCCGTCAGATCGAGAAGATACTTGATGTTATGGAATGCACTGAAAACCAACGGGTATCTTTCACCTCCTTTATGTTCCAAGGAGAGGCTGAGCATTGGTGGGAGATGATTAAAGGAGGGGCTAAGACCTTGGGGAGGGAAATCTCTTGAACTTTTTAGTTAAAAAGTTCAATGAAAAATACATACCGGGAGTGGTGAAGGACAGGCTTGCAATGGAATTTCATGACCTAAAGCAGGATCAATTGACGGTGAGCCAGTATGAAGCTAAATTTACTCAACTGTCTAGATATGCTGAGAAACTGGTGTCTGAAGAGGATGATAGGACAAAAAGATTTGTTAGGGGCTTGAAGCCTGAAATCAGGAGTAAACTGATCCCTTTCCAACTACAAATTTATAGCCAAGCTGTGGAGAAGGCACTGAAAATTGAAAGGGACATGCAGGAAAGTCAGGAGGTAAGGACCAGGGAACTGCCTTTCATAAAGCGCCCCCGGTATACTAATGCGCCAAGCTTTGGAACTCATCCCGTGAGGTCCGACAGAGGTACCGGATCTTCCTTTATGCCCGCCCAGGGGACCAGGGTGAACTCATGGCCCAAGAGTAGGGATTGCCCCATTCGGCGTTACCAATGTCCTCTCCACGCTCCAGCTTTGCGGGAAACCAGTGGTGTCCAAGGTGTAACCGAAGTCACACTGGCAGTTGCTCCGTCGGTAAGCAATGCTTTGCCTGTGGCAGAATGGGTCATATGAGGAGAGATTGCCCAACCTTACACGGATATCCAGGAGCTAGTAGGGGAACATGAAGACCGACCATGGGCATTGCCCCATCAGCAGGAGGACAAGCTACCGCCTTTCGGCAACCTGTCAACAGGACTCGCTCAGCCATGACTCAAGCATCAGTACAACAACCCAGAGCTCAAGGAAGATTGAATGCAATAACTCCGCAGGAGGCTAGAGCATCCAATGCAGTGGTGGAAGGTACCGTCTGTGTATCTGAAAATATTGCTCGAGTATTATTTGACCCCGGTGCTACCCACTCATTTATTTCTTCATCATTTGCTACAATAATTAACAAGGAATCTGAATCTATGAATTATCAACTAGTGGTATCAACCCCTGTGGGCGCGAGAGTGACCACTAGCGAATACTATAAGGGATGTGAAATCATTATACGAGAAATGAAAACACAAGCAGACCTGATTAAATTAGGAGAGATGGAATTTGACATCATCCTATGAATGGATTGGTTGTCAACATATCGGGCTCATGTAGACTGTCACCAGAAGAGAATAATTTTTAAGTTAGAGGGAGCTCCAGAAAGAGTCTATGAAGGGGTGAAGGATAAAATTTGCACTCCAATCATTTCAGCCTTGAAGGCCACTAAACTATTGAGGCAAGGGTGTCAAGGATTCCTGGCAACCATTATTAGTGAAGACAAGATGATAAAAATTGAAAACATAGAAGTTGTGAGGGAATACCCTGATGTATTTCCGGAGGATCTACCCGGCTTGCCCCCAGATAGGGAAGTAGATTTTTTCATTAATCTTCTACGAGGGACGGGTCCCATATCCAAGGCACCATATAGAATGTCGTCCGCAGAAATGAAAGAATTGAAGGACCAGCTGCAAGAGTTACTAAGTCTCAGATTTATTCGGCCGAGCGTATCACTGTGGGGTGCTCCCGTGTTATTTGTTAAGAAGAAGGATGGGAGCATGAGGCTGTGTATAGACTATCGCGAACTGAACAAGGTCACTATCAAGAATCGATATCCACTGCCGAGGATTGATGACCTTTTTGACCAACTTCAGGGTGCCAGCATATTTTCCAAGATAGATCTGAGATCTGGATACCATCAATAAAGATTAAGTCGGAGGATGTTTCTAAGACGGCCTTTCGGACCAGATATGGTCACTATGAGTTTTTAGTGATGCCATTTGGTTTGACCAATGCTCCAGCAACATTTATGGATCTGATGAATAGGATCTTCCAACCATACCTAGATCAATTTGTGGTGGTCTTTATTGATGACATACTAATCTACTCTAAAAGCAAAGAAGATCATGAAAGTCACTTAAGGGTAGTATTACAATTATTGAGAGAGAAGCAACTCTATGCAAAATTTAAGAAGTGTGAATTCTGGCTGGATAAAGTTGGATTCTTAGGTCACATCATAGATAAGGAAGGAATATCAGTGGACCCTGCGAAGATCGAGGCGATTAAAGAGTGGCCTCGACCTACCAATGTCACGGAAGTGCGAAGCTTCCTAGGATTGGCTGGGTATTACCGGAGATTTGTGGAGGGATTCTCCAGAATAGCGGCATCCTTATCACAATTAACCAAGAAAGGCCTCAAATTCCATTGGGGAGATAGTCAGGAAAGAAGTTTCCAAGAATTAAAGGATAAACTAACATCGGCCCCAGTCCTAGCCATGCCTACTGGGACCGAAGGCTATGTTGTTTACAGTGATGCGTCAAAGTCGGGGCTGGGGTGTGTATTGATGCAACATGACAGAGTAATCGCATATGCTTCTAGACAACTAAGGAACCATGAGAGGAATTACCCTACACATGATCTCGAGCTAGCTGCAGTCATCTTTGCCCTAAAAATATGGCGACACTACCTTTATGGGTCTCATGTGATATATATACAGATCATAAGAGCCTAAAGTACATCTTTACCCAAAAGGAACTGAATATGCGTCAAAGAAGATGGTTAGAGTTAATGAAAGACTACGATTTGGCTATTCATTACCACCCGGGAAGGCAATGTAGTGGCAGATGCCCTTAGTAGGAAGTCTGGAGGATCCTTAGCAGTATTACTAACACAACAGGATGACTTGTTAAAAGAAATAGAGAGGATGCAATTGGAGATTTTGGTAAAAGAAAACCGGCGGGGGATGGGTCAGGTAAATCAAGTCAGCATTGATTTTGACCTCCATAAAGAGATCAAAGATGCACAACTAAAAGATGATCAAGTAATTAAGAATGTGGAAAGGGTGCAAAGAGGTGAAACTCAAGATTTTTTCATTGTTAAGGACTTGCTAAGAAAGGTAAGATCTTGGGCTGATTTTCAAGGAAAAGCCAAGCCCTAGATCTGAAAAAATGGGTCCTAAGACTCCCAATTTCAGGGGCTGTTTTGTATTGAAGGTAAACTTGATACTTCACAAATTTTTTCCCCTCATTTTAATTGATCGTATGACTAAAATGTTCCCTATGTCCCTTTACTAGGATTTTGGGTGGAGAAATTTATCAAGGAGCACTAAGAGGAGATCATTCATCAAGTGAGTAGATTACTACACTCACTATGTTCTCTATAGACATGAAATCGAAAAAAATTGCGTAATGAAGGAAAGGGTAGGATGGATTAAGGAAAAATGTTGAGGGATAATGTAATATAGAGACATGGTAGATTAATAATCATGGGATTAACGTCATGTTTATCCTCTTTTTCCTAGAAGATGGTATCATAAGGATTGCATGTTCTATGTTAGTAATAATTAGAGTTATGTAAATTCGCATAGTAACATACATGAAGTACATGGTTAAGGGTGGTTAATTCCTAAGTCCTTTCTAACATAAATTTGATATAGGGCAATAATATGTATGGTCATTGTGCTACATCCTATGTATGCGAGGTATTTAATTACTAATCATGAGTAAGGGGGAAAGTAAAAGTGGAACCTTTATGGAAAAAATGCATGTTTCCTTATACATCATGAAACTTATACGTGTTTACATGAATCATATTCGATACGAATTATTGTGATAATTCTTATTCAATACTGATACAATAGTATGTTGAATATGTGACTTATACAAAAGCATGTTGATTGTGTGACTTGTACAATAGTATGTTGAATATGTGACTTATACATAAGCATGTTGATTGTGTGATTTATACAATAGTATGTTGATTTCGTGACTTATACAAGAGTATGCTAATTGTATAGCTTATGCAATAGTATGTTGATGATGTGATTTATACAAGAGTGTGTTGATTGTACGACTTATACAATGGTATGTTGATTGCTTATGTTTGGCATAATTGCTTGGAGGAAGGGGCCGGGCGGGAGCCGGTAGGAGGGGGAAGACGGCGATTAATGCTAGTGCATGCTTTTATATAAACATAAGGAGGAAGGGGCCGGACGGGAGCCGGTAGAAGAGGGAAGACGGTGGTCATGTGAACCATACATATACACTTGCATTTATATAAATATGTATGTTTATCCATATGCTATATATGATCCTTGGTTGCTTTTTCGAGAAGGAAGGGGCCGGGCGGGAGCGGTAGGTGGGGGAAGACGGGGGAAAGTAGCACCCTATGATTAGGGTGATATGGGAATGTGCCTTAGTAAATAATGAGATAGTGTATTATCTGAAGGTGTCTGAAAGTGATATTAATTAGTAAGGGCTTGGGCAAGATAAGAGCGTGTGCGTAGAGATATCAATGTAGGAAATGAATTGACGATCTTGCTCTCGTATATACTTGGAAATAACCTTTTAGTAATTAAAAGAAAGTCTAATAATTGTGACTTGTAACTATTAAATTGTGTAAGGATATAGGGGTATGTAGGAGAGGGTCACCTGATAGGGGTAAGGGTCTCTACATTCATGTAAGACCTCCTCGGGCCCCGCAAGGTATGTTGAGATGGAATATCCATGTTATCATTCCTCTAGTGCTTATGTAATTTACTCACTGAGCCGTGAGCTCATTCTTTTTCTTTTTTCCCCTTTCAGGTTTGGATAAAGGAAAGGGCATACTATAGCATGGAGAGTTTAGTATGGGCAGAACGGCATAACCTTCTTAAAATGTTGTTTTTTGTTTACTATATGCATACATGTATATTTTCATTTCAGCACTATCTAGCTAGATGTGTCATGATGCTACTATCGAATGTAACTCCTTCCTTGTAATATTTTGAGACTAGAAACTTGTGGTGCATGGGATGTTTTGTGAATCTAACACTTGTGATTATGATTGGTAGTAATGTGTTGATAATTGATGCCCTTGATGTACATGTCATTAGAACATATTTTGGAAGCGTATGGTGGAAACTTACTTAAGGATGTAATGTGGTGTTTATGAGATCTTTATACATTGTGATAAGTAGGCCTTAGAGCCGAAACTGTTATTCTATGTATGTGGAAAGAGGCGGAATTTTAGGGGAGATGCTGTCGAATTTTTCTGGATTAGAAAGAGGAGATTGGGGATAATTATGTGTTGCAGGACTAATCTTGTTTATTAGAAGCTGGGACTGTTACACCCTTACAGAGCCACCAATACACAGAACACTGTATTGCACATAAATATCTGTTACACTCTATATCGTTAATTGACGTTGTTTCACCATTACATAGATACCGAGATTCACGACACTATTACTGCATGTTTGTGAACTATTGATATACTGATACGCTAGTACACTGGATACCATCCTGTGCACAGTTACTTCATGTTCTTACATACTGTTCTATAGACGCACCGGTATACATGCATTGATTGTCTGTGTATTCCGGTTACATGATCATGGCTTTATTCCTGTTACATGGATCATGGATTTAGTCCTATTGCATAGATCATGGTTTATATGATTGCTACATGGATATGCATGTATTCTCGTTACATGATGATTTCCTGTTACTGATATTGATATTCCCGTTACTGGACTTGAGAGCTGTTGATATGCGATATGTGGAATCCCACATCTATTGTTCCCGTTTCCCGTTATATTGTTCCCGTTTCCCGTTATATTGTTCTATGCTATCAACAGAGCTCAGGTCCGGTTATCATGTTACCCGTATCATGTACTGTATTTGTTCTTGTAACATTGTATAAGTGACATCAGATCATAAAGCTAACTTGGGTGTGGGGGAGACTTGACGGTTGATTAGATCTTATCGGGTGATGTACTGGATGATCCATATTGTTAGTCCCACTGCAGGGGACGGTAGTGCTACCTACCAATTGCTCCATGAGCTCCCGTTACTTGATTATTGTTCCCCTCTTAGCGGAGGGCCCTGGTCTCAGCAGCCAGGGGTTTGTTTAAGGCCGTGATCCCGGGTATGCACGGGATACACCTACCCGATAAGAGCTCTTCGACCATGGGTTTCCAATTAACATAATAAAACAGTATACACAATAGTGACGTCGGGAACACTTGTTATTTGGTCACTCTCTCGTTTGGATAATGGTACCCGTATGCCATGTCCGATGGGTTCGACTGGAGTGCGGGCTCCAGTATGAACTGTCAGTGGTATGGGACACTGGAAGAGATTGATTACAATACCAGGTGGTACTGATTGTTATTATTGTATAAATAACATGACTTGCCAGATACATGTATACTACTGTGTAGTTGTACTTGTTACTATTCCTGATAATTTCTCCACCATCATGTTACCTGTATTGGTTGCTACATTACCTGATACTTATTACACTTCATGTGGTGACACACTATTCATGTACACGTATATCTTGCATTGCGTGCCTTTTGTTCCTGTATATGCTATAGATACTATCTTGTATACTCACATCACTATAGAATGGCTGCCTACTTCATCTACATGTTCATTTTCATCACGTCATCACTATACAACATTATTTATTATATAAACTGGATTCGATTATAGACATGACCCGATGATAACATGCTAGGTAGTGATGGTATTAAAAGATGACATGTTTATATATTGCTACTGCTTATTATATGCTTATTATATGGTATCACTAATACAACATCATGTATTATATATTATTATCGTGCTTGTATTACTATAGTATATATTACTACCTCCTTCATTTTACCACTCACTAGGCCGCTTTCTGATGACCCTGGGTTTGCGTGCCCAGGTTGGAGATTCGAGACATCATACTGTCAGATATGTCATTGGATACACATAGGGGACTTGTCACCATACGATTCATAGGTATCTTGATTCTTTTGTCATATTTCCTTATATGTCCATGTGTCTTTATCTATCATGCTCACTGATCTTTCCTGCAGGTATTCTTGTACTTATTTAATGCTGGAACTCTTGTGTATATGGAGGCTATTTCCTGTACTGAGGCTTAACGTACGCGCGAGGGTGTTCACCCTGCGTATGTACGTCGCCATAACGTCTCCGTATCCTTGGGATCGGGGCGTTACATAACAACTCTTAGTAGAGTGCCCCAACATCCTATGATACAAGCAGTAGTTGGGATTATCGGTCTTACCCACCTCCTCGCGACGTCTAGCTTCAGGAAGCATCAATTTGTTGCTCTTGTTGAGGAACTTGAACAACAAATCGACATGCTCGTCCTTGAAGGAGTACTGTTAGTTGGCGCGTGGCTGACTTGAAGAACTACCCTATCTAGTCGGCTGAGGTTTAATGGGAGACTTCGTCTCTGTCGCCAATGCGTCCGTCCTTTTTGATTGAAAAGATACTTCTGGCATGCACTTTGATAACTTTTCAGGTTTAGGCTTATTTTCTTCTGTCCTAAACCTGACGACAATCTATTATGCCTGTTCGCCTTGCTGGACTAACTGTTTCTAGATACGGCTTTCAGCAACTCCTATCTGAGGTAGGAGTGAGGTTTGCAATTGTGATGGTATGTTTCCACCAGGGTGGCCTGGGTCATACGCTAGGACATCGGAGTGCCATATTCCGAAATCTCTCCATAAATACTTTAACTGAGTCTCTTTTTCGTTGCCTTCTTGCCAGGAGAGTTGGCATGACAATCTCCGAGTCGTCTTCGAAGAAGCGCGTAAGGAAAAGCTTCTCCAGATCAGCCCAGTTCTTGATAGAGCCTTCTGGGAGCTTCATGAACTATTCAAAAGTGAGTCCCTTTAGAGTGCCGATGAACAAACGTGCCAGGATGGCATCATTTGCTACTACATTCCTTGTCTAATACTTAAAGTAGTATATGTGCTGGTTCAGTGACCCCTTGCCGTCGAAGGCCTTTAGGGTCAGAGCTTTGAACTTAGGAGGGTACGGGATAAGATCCCACTCAGCTGGGTACGACCGAACCACTCCTGCTTCTTGGAAGCTTTTTCGATTGGCGAGGGCTTTAAGACACTGTTCCAGTTTACTCATTCTTTTGGAATGAGTGCTCGTATTTTTGAGTTCTTAGGGCCTGTTTGTTTCGTTGCAAAACGTCGCAAGTCGTAAGTCGTAAAATGAGAATGGAAAAGTGAACTGTAGCAGAGAAAATATATTATGTTTTACGGTGTTTGTTGATAAAGTGAAAGTGTAAATGGTAAAGTATATTGTGTTTTACGGTGTTTGGTTGGTAATGTAAAAGTGTAAGTGGAAAAGTTGACCACAAATTTAATTGTAGCAGTGATTTAAATATTATAAATACTATTAAATTAAATCTACTATTGCAAATTAAATTGTTAATAAATTTGAGATAAAAAATTAATAATCTTAATATTTTATTTATAACAATAATATTAATAAAATATTAGTATAAATAGTAAAATATTACTAAAATATAACTAAATAAATATATAAAATTTAAGAAAATCTAAAGAACATTAATAAAATTTTAAGAATACTAATAAAATATAAATATTAAAAAATCTTACAAAATAATAAAATATAGTTATAATATATAATATTAAAAATACTTGAAAACTATTATAATATAAATTTTATTATAATATTATTGTAATATTATAGAAATATAAAATTAACAAAGTAAATATAATTATAATTTAATAATAAATATCATTATATTATTATTATACTGAATTATTATTACAATATTAACATAATAAAATATTAATATAATAATAAAATATTTGATATTATAAAGTAATTTTTATATTAAAAAATAAATAATTAAATATATAGTAAAGTATAATATTGTTATATTAATAAAATATTAACTCTAAATAAAATAATAAAAAATGGAATAAGTATTAATAAAATAATAAAATATTAAATAAAATATTAAATTAAAATATTAAATATTAAATATTAAAACAATATTAAAAACAATAAAAAAATAAAGATTAAAAATATAAAATAATTAAATAATTAAATAAGAAATTGAACACTATTTAAAATATTAATGTTGATTATCAAGTAACTGTTTGAACTATAATTGTACTACAAGTGAGAGTTACGTGATCACAAAATTAACTGTAGCAACTGCAAGTGAGAAAATATGAGTGTAAAAGTGAGATTTACATGACCACAAATTTAACTGTAGCAACTGCAAGTGGGAAAAGAAGAGTTGCATTTTGCAACTTGTTTTTCAGCGAAACAAACAACGGAAAATGGAAAAGAAGTTTTACGACTTGCGTTTTACGACGTTTTGCGGCGAAACAAACACGCCCTTAGACGACTCGAAGTTAGACTGCTCCTCCTCCTCGGTATGTGCAGAAGATGAGATTTCCCCTTCCTTCCGTTTGTCCTTGGACTTCTTAGAAGGAGTTTTGGCCTTCGGCTTCTTCTTGCCCTCAAGCAATTGTGAAAGCATCTGCTTGAGGGTGTCGATAGATTCTTGTTGGGCGCGAATCATATCGAGTTGTTTCCTCTGGGCCTGGGCTTGCAGTTCAAAGCGCCTGGCCATTTCTTCGCGAGTACTGGCCATATACGCGAAGGCTTCTTTCTCTGTAGAAGAGTTTAAGCCTGTGATTCCGCGATGGCAGAATGTGACTCACTTACTTCGACGCCTCGAGCTAGGGCACTATAGTCCACTAGGGCTACCACGCCAGTTCGAGTGCGGGTATGCCGGTAAACTCCTTCCGGCTCAGTGTCAGACTCGTCAGAGCTGACTATTGGATGCTTTCCCTTACTTCTACTTGGCGTAGTGTTTGGACCCACCATCACGGTTTAAAGACTCGGCCGACTCGGCCCGCTCCGAGACGAGTCTGAGTCACGAGTCGGTCGACTCAACTCAGAGGAGACCGACTCGGTCGAGAATCGGAGTTGACTCGGTCGACTCGGCCGATTCACAGCCAAATCGATCGTGACTCAGCCGAGTCGACTCCGATTCTCGGCCGAGTCAGCTCGAAACGTATATTCACCCGTGACGAACGGGTATAAAGAAAAAAAGAAAAAAAACTTGCCTTGCTCAGATCTGAAGATCGCTGTCATTGCCCGATCGTCGCCGCTCAGATCTAGACTCCGCAGCCGCCCGATCGCCGCCGGCCACTCCTCCCCAGCCCCAGGTGATGTTCCTCCCTCTCTCTGTCTCTTCCCTCCCCTCCCTCTGTTTCTCTCTCCCCCCTCTCTCACCCGCTCTCTTTCTCTCTCTTTACATCTCTTGTCTCTCTCTGTCTCTTTCCCCTCCCCCTCCCTCTCTTCTTGTTTCCGATCTCTCCCCCTCCGAGGTATAAGAAAAGCAGATGATGGTGGTGACGGTAAAAATATGAGGGTTTTATCCAGTTCTAGTAGTGATGATGGTGAAGATGGTGATGATAATGATGACAGTGATGGCGGTGGTGGTGATGATGACAATAATGAGGGCAACAATAGTACTGATGGAGGAACTTATAGTCTTGAATGTCATATGCAAATGTTGAATTTGAAATCAGGCCAACATTATGGTGTGACATATGTCCATGACTACAGACCACAACTTGAAAGATCTACAAGCACTAGTATCGGTTTATCTACTTACCGCAGAGATAATTATGATGATAATTTTGTGCCTCATCGCAATTCAATGTGGAAATAACTATATTAGCATGTATTTATAAATGTAGTTTGTGCAATTTACTATATTGTGCATGTATTTTGATATGCTTCTACCAACGACGCGTGTATTTATGCTTTCGCTTTATGTTTAACGTGCTAGGTGATATATTTTGGACATGTGATACATGAAAGTGGATGTCTACATTTTTTAAAGATTTTTCGTGATTTTTTCAGAATTTTTTGAGCTTTCTATGTAGCGTTTTGCGCGTATCGCCCGATACCGATCCGTCTCAGTGCCCGCCGAGTCGGCGGCCGAGACTGCGACTGTGAACCATGCCCACCATGTTTGCAGTAACTTCATGGTACTCTGCGTCAGAGAAAGTTCTCCTTGTGCGGGAACGACACCATTTGGCGGATCGGGAGTCTGACGTAGATGTCAACCATCTGAACACTGACTGCTTGCTTACATGCGAGCTGCAGTGGCATTCAGACAGTATTGCTATGATGAGCCGTTCACAGCAACATGATGGAGTGATTTGATGGGCACTCCTCTTCTTTGTCAGGTAATCCTTAGATCCGTCATTGGGGGGTCAAAGAGACCAGCCTCGAGTTTCTGAGGGCTTTTCAGCTTCTGAATGCTAACGTCGTAACTCCAAGGTACAAGGTTCAGAGACGCGGAGCTCACGTTCTGCAGAACAGACGTGGCTCTCACGTTTGGCTAGTAACATTTAGGAAATGCGGACTTTCTGAGTCTTGCGTTCTGTCGTAGAGACGCGGGTCTCGTGTCTCTGAGAAAAGACACGGACCTCGCTTTGCTGAACGTTGCGTCTGGGAGGTGAGGTCTCAGAAACGCGAGCCTCTTGAGCTCTACGCTTTGGTATCCAGACGCAGACTTCACGCGTCTGACGGATTCAGAAGAGACGCAGGCATGAGCCTTGTATTCTGTATTAGCTGGACAGATAGTTGTTTCACCTTCTTGCATCTGTTGTCGATGTGCGCGTCGCCTTTGTTGATTTTCGGCATTCCGGTTATGCTTTACGGGTTGTTGGGAATCCTCGGTAACATGGAGCTGAGGAAGAGGAAGGGCGTGGCTGAAGTGACCTTCAATGACGTTAGCCTCGCGGGTCTCGTGGGAGACGTTGACGCGGGCCACGTGCGCGACGCGGGCCAGACATGGCGTTGTTCGTGCAGGCCATCTGCGAGGAAGTCTCCGAAGGGACTTGAGAGCGGATCTCTATGGAGACCTTGCGGTACTGTCACGCCACCCTAGGGCTCTTGGAGCCATAAGAGAGGAACTCTTCATATTTTACCTGGTCGAATTTCACGATAAGTGACTTGACCGTTTTTCCCATGAAGGTGACTTTTACCTTGCGCCACAACTTGCTCATCAGCAGAGAGTTATCCCCAGCGGAGTCGCCATCTCTTATTTGTCGGGAAAAATTGAACATATATATCGTAAAATTTCCTTGAATCAATGAAAGATTAAAACAATCTAAAAAATTTTGATCACAAGAGAGAGAAGATATTCAAGCTCAAATCTTCTCTTTGTTTAAGACTGGGTTCTTTGCGTAGCGGTGGAAAGTGAATTTGTTTTCTGTTAACCGGGTGAACGCCAAGCTCTTCAGAAAATTTTCTCCTTGGATCACGGATGGAGTAGCACAACTCCTATCCAATGAAATCTCAAAGAGACTTGGGCAAAAACTTGAACTCAGTAAGTTGGTGTAGAAGAGTTGAAGTCTTTCTCCGTCTTCCTTCTCTTAGTTCGACTGACCAAACCCCCCTTAAAAGCAAACTGAGCTATTTATAGGGGTTTTAGGGGTAAAACTGTCCCCTAAAAAATCCTCCATAATGGGGTTAACTCCCCTTATTACGTGTGCAGTAATTGACCCAATAATGAGGGCAGTTACAACTGAAACGCGGGGCTTTTCCATATTTGAAACGCGGGCTTCAGACTCTACGTCTTGGCATTGTAGTGATGCTGGGACGCGGACTTCGAACCTCGCGTGACACTGCAATGACGTTGAGACGCGGGCTTCGAGCTCTGCGTCTTGGCATTGCAGTGATGCTGGGAAGCGAGCTTCGAACCTCGCGTTTTGACACTGCAATGACATTAAGACGCGGGCTTCGACAATGCGGTGATGTTGAGACGCGGGCTTCGAGTTCTGCGTTTAGCTATTGAAAATACGGGCTTCGAGCTCTGCATCTTGGCATTGCAGTGAAACTGGAGACGCAGACTTCAAGCCTCGGTTAACACTGCGGTGACGTTGAGACGCACGCTTCGACCCCCACGTTTTGACTTAGTACGAGTGCTCTGATTAGCCTCGCGTCTGAAGTATAGACTCTGCTCTCTGATGACTTGTCTTCAGTGATTTTTTTAGACAGTCTACAGCAGCTCATGAATCCGAGCATCGCGTTTTGTTGCAGAAACGCGGGGCTGAACGTGCCAACATCACTGTCTTCAGCTTCTGTTGCTGATGGCGGGCTTCACGTCTTCATTGACGGATCAACAATTCGCTTGGCTCGCAGAAGTTGTTGCGAACCCCTTGTAAACTGTGTTTGCTGAGCCTTGAGAGGAGTTTGGTGGCGTATTGGCCATGAGCCAATTGCGGTTCTCTTGAGAGACGTTGCCGCAAGTCATGTTGGCTCCACGAGAGGTTGTCAGATCCATAAGAGAGGTTGAGACACTTGCTTTGTCAAAAAGCGCATGAGATTCTCTATGAGAAGTCTCTGAAGAGACTTGAGAGCGAGTCTTGCTCGAGACTTTAGGGCTAATGGAGCTCGATGAGAGAAGTTATTCGAACTTCTCTTTGTCGAATTCGATGACGAGCGATTTGACGGTTGATCCGAGAAGCTTGAGGTCGGCTTGCGCTACGACCTTCTCATTGGTAGAGAAAACTGTCCCCATCGGAGTCCCCATCTTTTGTTTCCTCGAGAAAATTAAAAGCGTGTAAATTCTTTATTTGGTTGTAAAGAAAATTACAATAGATCAATAATCCGATTACAAAAGAGGGGAGGATATTTGAATCTCTCTTTTGTTTAATGTTGGGTTCTTCATGTAGCGGTGGAGAGTGATTCTTATTCTCTGTTGACGAGCCGAACCGGAAGCTTGATCTTCGAATCTTCTTGCTCTCCTTGGAAGCACATTGGTTAAAGTACAAAACCTTAATCAGTGGCTGAAATCTCAAAGAGATTATAGAACTTGAACTCAGCAAGTTTATTAAAAGTATTCTTTTTCAGCAGTCTTGTGCTCAAGTTTCAGCCTTCTCTAGTTATCTAGCTTCAAGTATTAAGCATCAAGTGCGTCTTTTTAGAGATTCTCCTCCTCTGACCCATAGCTTCTTGGGTTCCTCCTCCAAAACTCCCCCCTTTTCTCCTATCTATTAATAGCTACCTATTTATAGAAGACTCTGGGGTGTAACCGACCCCTTAAATCTCTCTATAGTGTGAGGGGTGTAACCATCTCCTTAAATCTCTCCATAATAGAAAGTTATTCCCCATTATGTGGAGAGGAAATGGGGTGTAACTGCGTGGCTATCAGTTACAACAGAAATACGGGTCCGCGCTAGGCCTGGGCCTCGCTCTGATGTTGAGAAGCGGAGCTCACAGGCTCGTGTCTATGTTGGAACGCGGAGCTCACAGGCTCACATTGAAGTTGAAACGCGGAGCTTCTCAGGCTTGCCTTTGTGTTGAAACGCGAAGAGATGCACAGGCTCGCGCTTTCATGTTGAAATGTGACCCTGAGGTCTGCGTCGACCATCGCGTTTGGCAGAGACTGCGAGGTTCGCGTCTGAGGTTGGAACGTGATCTCTGTGTTTGACAAAGGATGCGAGGTCCACGTTTGGATTGAAATGCAACCCTCACATTTGGCCGTGACTTTCGCGTCTGTGAGGTTCACATCTGGCTTTGTCTTCAGTAATTTTTAGATAGCCTACACTATCAATAAGCATATCCCAGTATAACGATAACATGCAACACATAGCTTAAAGAGTAATGGATTCAGTCTGTTATACAATCATATATCATGTGTCTATCATGGAATACAAGTATATAACAAGTTAGCACACATCAAACATGGCTTATCATGTTTGTCTGTTGTTATTAATTATGTCAGCGAATACCAATTGTCACATTTAGTAGATGCATCCTATACTACGCCTACTGCACATGTCAATTGGGGTCCTATGTTATTGAAACTGATCGGTTGGAGACATTGTCTGTGTTTTAAGTGGGACCCGTACATACTCGGGACCATGACCCTGACCCCTTGGCGCTGAACTAGGCCCTACCTCTAGGTATTCATGTAACATATATAACAGAAAATGTAACATGTATAACAGGAATAAGAACAAGATGGGGTGCTAGTTACCCTACGAGAAACCTGCAGTGGAACCGTTTTTTAGTTGCGCAACCTATATCCTAGGTCCACCCAAAATACAAACACTGTCTCCATCAATTTTTCCAGTCTCGGTGTAAGTTGTTTAATGATCATGTTATTTATATTATCAAGATTATTTAAAGTACATGTTACCTAGATCACAGGGATAACTCGATGATAGTCACGGTAATAATATCAACAGTGTAGTCAGGATATCGATATAACATGATGTCAGTAAACAGGATAAGCATGACGATGTTAATGCCGCATAAAATATTTCCCAGGGACTTTGGTAATATGGACAATATGGTAATCAAGTAAATGTTATGTACAATGAGTTCAAGTTTTTCGAGTGATATCATGATATTAAGGACAAAAAATAATATGCAGACACGATCAGAATAATCTAAGTCAAGATATTCAAAACAATATAATTTCTCTGAGCTTTAAAATAATTTGTTTGGAACATGTAAATGATTATATATCGACATAATAAACATTTCAGGTCAACATATTATTCTAAGAATTAATTCATAACTATTTACATATCTCTAAATACTTTACATGCTAGGAAGTCTAAATAAGCAATAGAATAAGTAATCATTAAATAACAACTAAATTAATAACTATAGTAGAAAATTACTTATTTGAAAAGTTAAAAGAAAACACTTATTATGAATGTTGTAATTGCAAAGTATACACAAGATATCTATATCATCAAGCATGAAGTCACATAACGTAATTTAAAAGGGTAAAAACAAGTCTGTCACAATTGGAAAAGGAATGAACTCTCATAACGAAATTAAATAAAATTACACAAAGAAAAGAAACACTCACATGAAATGACGCAGATTCGGGTCTAAATCACCATCGGGTCTGCACTGTAAAAACTGGTCTAGATCACCGAATCGTCTCGCGTGTCGGGTCCACAGCGAGCACGAATCCGGGTTGGATATACGTAACTTAGAGAGTGAGAGGGAGATAAAGAGAGAGAGAGAGACACACAAGTAAAGAGAGAGTGAAAGGGGGGACACAGAGACACTCACATAGAGAGTGATTAACACATACACGCACACTTACACAATATATAGAGGGGGAATAACACACAACACCCGTACACACATGTATACACACATACACACATATATACACAATTATACACGTACACAACACATACAAATTCAAAGAGAATCACATACTCACACATATACACACCCACACACACATGTACACACATTCACAGAAAGAGAGATGCTGAGAGAGAGTGAGGAAAAGAGAGATACAGGAGAGGGAAAGAAAGAGATATAGAATGAGAGAGAGAGAGAGAGAGAACATGAGATAAATTGAAAAATACAAGGTAAATTGAAAAATACGCCTAGAGGGGGGGTGAATAGGTGTATGGCTAATCTAATGACAAATGATGCAGAATTAAAAACTAATTGCAACACACTATGTGTAACCAAAGAGTGTAGCCGAATTCCCGGTGAAAGGCTCTGGACTATCTCCTTTAGATTCCTCTAAATAAGAGTTGAGGTGCTATATGAAGCTCTCTTGGTTCAACACTAGTGAGGCACACACAAACAATACCAAGCATATATATGATATGAGTAATATGAATCAATACAAGATATAAAAGAGAGAGAGTTTAGAGATAGTGGATCAATCGCAAACACCAAGATATGTTTCGAGGTTCGAGCCACTGCTCTACGTCCTCGCCTTCACACAGAAAGATTTTTACTATACGTCCACACAGGACTTTCTACGCAGGGAACCTTCACTGAGGATTTGACAAATACAACTAGGAGTACACAACTCTCTCCAACAAACACAACTTCTACACAAGAGGCAAGGCACAGTAATAATCACCTCTCACTAGAGGGATAAGGCACTAAGCCAAACCAACTACAATCACCTCTACACTTAGAGGGATACTCACAAACTCAAAGTAAAGAGATTACAACACTTGGTGATCACAAAGATCACAAATCAATTTTTCCACAAAAACAAGATCGGATAGATATGATAGCTCAAGTGTGAGAAAACAAAGAGTTTGGAAAACAAATCACAAAGAAAAACTCTTGAAAAAAACGCTATATAGAAATATAAATAAAGATCAAAATCAATTCCCAAAGCCTCTCTTTTTCTTTGATTTTTCCAACCCTTTAAAACAAATAAAGATAAATCTTTTAGCTTAAAAACTCTTGAAAACTTATTGCTAAAACACTTGTAAAGATGAGAAAATTTGCTCTTAAAATTGTTAATCAAAACAGCCCAAAGGGATGGGTATTTATAACCCATTTCAAAAACTAGCCGTTGGGTCAAAGTAAGCAGAAAAATCTGCTGCCGGTCGACCGGCCAACGGTCAAATTTATGACCTGACGGTCGACTGCTCGGTCGACCGGCCCTCAAGCCATTTGGCCGTGCACGTTTGTGCACATCGGTCGACCGGACTGGTCGACCGGCAGAAGGCCAGGTCAGATAAATTATAGGGATTAAAACTTGATCTTTTTAACTTCTATAAAATCCCATAAAATCTTATAAATTTCACAAAAATAAGTTTTTTAAGATCTTTGAAGTACAAGTATGTGTGACTAAAATTCAACATATATTATAAACAATTTGAACTATTTTTGTGATAGAGAAATTTAGCTTAAACACAAAAATCTGTATTTTCTAAAACTTGGATTTTTGAAATGAAAAACCGTTTTCTCAAAAACTCATATGGATACAAAAACATGATATTGAAGCAAATTTGAAGCATATTGTATATGGATAGAATCTAATATACATATAAGATATATATCTATATTTTTGACATGAAATCCAAAACCGGTTAAACTGAAAATCAAAACCAATAAACTTTAAACTTTTGTGTGTGTGAACTTGAGCATATCAATACTATCTACCTTTACACAAGATCTAAACAAACTAAACTAAACAAACCGAGGTTTTCTTGTCTCCAAGCCGACGCGATCCAACGAGTTTGACTCCAACCGAGTGCTAGATGCGATCTTGACGCGCGAGCTCTTGAATCAACATGTTTTAGCCTCAAAACTCCTTTGTTGAAGCTAAACACATACTAATATTTTGGTCAATCACTGAAACTATTTAAACACAAGATTATTAGTAAACTATAACTATATGAGTTAATCATCATCAAAACTAGAGTGATAGACCTCTGGGCCAACAATCTCCCCCTTTTTGATGATGACAAAACTCATGGAGTTATATATGCATGTATTAAAGTTAAGCTTCATAGAAGCTTCCCCTTAACTCATGCATAGTAATAAACAATAAAGATATTCAATGATATGCGTAAAGCAAATAGCACATATATGCATAAATGAAAATAAACATGCATAAACTCACCAAATTCTTTTCCCCTTTTTGTCAATTCATCAACAAAGGGGCGAACACAAATCAAACAATATTTAAGATACCAATTGAAAATATACCAATTTATAATAAAGTTATATATCGAAACATTATGATACCAACTGAAAATAAATAAAATTTTTAAGATGCCAAAAGATACCAATTGAAAATATCTTGTAAATTTTTGATACCAATAGAAAATGAAACATTGTATGTTTTTTATACCAATTGGAATATATATTATAAATATTGATACCAATTGAAAGTAAAAACCAATTGAAAATACAAACCAAATTTTTGGGTAAACACAACTCATTTTGCAATAAGGATACTAAATTGAGAATAATACCAATTTAAGATTATTGATACTAATATTGAAAATGTTAGCGCATACTAAAATGAAGTATTTTTCAACATAAAGAATGGGAGGAAGATACCAATAGAAAATAAAACCGATTGAAAGATAAAGCACGAATTTTTCTCTCCCTTTATGAAATATTAATAAAAAATAATGCATAAGCTTGTATAAGATACCAAATGAAAAATAATTGACATTAAGGACTAAATCAAGCTTAGCATAAACATAATTTGTGCTTTAAGATGTAAGGATTTGTAAGCACAATCAAATCATATATATATGTATGAAAATGAATAGACCAATTGAAATTGATACTAATTGAAGTTTGAGGCATATATATATAGAAAACACAAATATGAGTATACAAAAAAATATCAATTGTGATACCAATTGAAAATATAATGAGGATCAACTGTATAACTCATACTACCACCCTATTCATATGCACATGCTAAATAGATTTTCTATAAGAGCATACAAGACATGGTCGCTCATCCATCCGCCCTTAGAAGGTATGGGTTTTCAAAAATCATGATTTTGAAAATAGCTAAATATATTTGAAAACTACCTAAATATGTTTGAAAACTCTACCAAGTGAAGAATTTGAACTAGTTTAAGATAATTTGAAATAACTAGTTATAAATTCTTCAAAATATGAAACATACATCTTACACAAAATTGACACTCAAGATATATAAAGCTCAACAAAGTACTCATAAAATAAAGTAATAAGTAAATACAAATAATGTGAGTGTATAAGAGTCATGTGAAAAGCATAATCATGAAAATATGCAATGAAGCTCATATGAAATTCCTTTTCAAAAACTTGAAAATCATCAAAACTAAATAGGCTTCAAGGTATATGTATGTTTTGTCTAAACTAAAAGTATACATACATATCCCAAACATAAATGAGTCCATAATAAAACTTTGCATAAAAAGCAAGTGACTCTAGGATAGACATGTATATCTAAAGTTTTGGTAAAATTGACATATACATGAAGTTAAAACACATTATCATGAAAACATGTCCAAAAATAGGGAATACAAGTTACAATGTAAGAATCATTAAAATTAGGCTATACTAGTACATCTAATGGGTACAAATGAGCAATTAAGTACAAACATACAAAAATCAAATGTGGTTCATTAGTTGTACAAGTATATACACAAGTTTTAATGAAAATTATATCTAAACATGTAATCAAAATATCATAAACATAAAGCAATATGATCATTAAGTAAATGCACATGTCTTAGACTATGATATGCAACATAGCTAAACTATAATGAGAACACAAAAATATAAATTCATATAAACATGGGTGGATTTCAAATACTACATATGTATATCACAAGTCTAATTATCATGACATTTAACATAATAATCATGAAAAACTAAAACATGCTAAAAATCAGTCACCGAAAGCATATATACTAATTGAGAGTTAGAGATAGTTACCAAAATCATTAGGCCTAATCTCTAGATCTCCAAACCATGGTGTTCCTTCCACCAAGCTTCTTTGAAGGTGATGCATCCAAAGTAGGGTCCATCAAGCTCAACACATCCACCATCAAGGCACCATTACTCTCACGTCAAGCGAGAGTCCACACCTACATCATATAAAATAGGAGTGAATTTTGGTACCTATGCCTTATTGGGTCCATAGGGGTTAGCACCTTTCCTAAACCAAACAAATTTATTTGCAAAATTTGAAGTATTTAATAAATCATAACAAAATTTTGCAAGGTGGCCCTTACGTCCACAATGTGTACAAGTATACATATGAGCATATATGGTATATGGTGTCATGTGTGTGAGCATGAGAAGCATGTGTATGCCGTGGTTTGTGTGCATGCATAGGTGGAGTATATTTCTTTCGAAACATAGATTCCAAACGTGTGTAGTTCATGGCACATTGGCTCACTTTTCAACACACATATATCATTTTTAATACTTGAAGATAAAGTGGAGCATGCAATTGAAACACTTGATGGTGAAGGAATATTAACATGACAAACATGTGAATCTAAATCATTTTTCAAAGGGTATTTTTCTTTGAAACCAAATCTAGCTGTTTTGAAATTGAAGCAATTTTATTTTTAAAGATTGGTTATCTTTTAAAACAATTTCAAGTTTTGAAGTTAAAGTCTTATTTTTCTTCAAAACAATGTCACAATCATTTTTATTTTTCAAAAATTTATTTTCTTTTAAAGAAAGGTCAAGTTGGGTTTTCAAGGAGTCTATTTCACTTGAAATCTCATCCTTCTCTTACAAAACCAAATTAAGTTTTGAATACAAATCTTTATTTTCTTCTTTTAATATAAAACTTTTCTTTTTCAAAAGTTTATATTTTTCTAACAAGTTTTCATGAACAATAGATAGTTCTTCATTTAATTCATCAGCATCAACATAATCATCACTTGAAGAACTGACACAATTATCTAGATGGGTGTCCGAGTTTACCTCAAGGGAGTCATTCCCTTGGACCATGTAGCAGGTTGGTCGGACTTATCTCCACTAGATTCCTCCTCCACATATTTCGTCGTTTGTAGTGCGGGAGAGGTCCCACACTACAAAAGTGGAATCACAACGAGAAACCATATATAAATATTCTATGTTAAGAGTGCGCCTAAGTGCCTCTAAGGCTTGTGCATTGGCCTCTATATGCTTGTCATTACCAAGAGAGGGCTTCTTGGTAGTGACAAGGTACACATGCATTCCTAGGGTCTTGAGATACATACTCATCTTAAGCTTTCATATATTGATGTTAGAAACATCAAACATGGGAGGGGCAAGGTGATCCATGAGTGTATGTAAACAAATAAGTGTGCAAATGCAAATACTAGATTAGCTAACCAAGATCTCACTCTTAGGTGGTTAAACCTAATATCAGGAGCGTAGACTCTGATACCAATTGAAAAATACACCTGGGGGGTGAATAGGTGTATGGCTAATCTAATGACAAATGATGCGGATTAAAAACTAATTGCAACACACTATGTGTAACCAAAGAGTGTAGCCGAATTCCCGGTGAAGGGCTCTGGACTATCTCCTCTAGATTCCTCTAAATAAGAGTTGAGGTGCTATATGAAGCTCTCTTGGTTCAACACTAGTGAGGCACACACAAACAATACCAAGCATATATATGATATGAGCAATAGGAATCAATATAAAATATAAAAGAGAGAGTTTAGAGATAGTGGATCAATCGCAAACACCAAAACATGTTTCGAGGTTCAAGCCATTGCTCTACGTGCTCGCCTTCACACAGAAGGATTTTCACTATACGTCCACACATGACTTCCCACACAGGGAACCTCCACTGAGAATTTGGCAAATACAACTAGGAGTAACTCCTCTCTCCAACAAACACAACTTCTACACAAGAGGCAAGTACAATAACAATCACCTCTCACTAGAGGGATAAGGCACTAAGTCAAACCAACTACAATCACCTTTACACTTAGAGGGATATCAACAAACTCAAACTCCTCCACAATTACCTCTACACAAGAGGGATACCCACAAACTCAAAGCAAGGAGATTACAACACTGGGTGATCACAAACATCACAAACCAATTTTCCAACAAAAACAAGATCCTATAGATAGGATAGATATGATAGCTCAAGTGTGAGAAAACAAAGAGTTTGAAAAGTAAATCACAAAGAAAAACTCTAGATAGAAATATAAATGAAGATCAAAACCAATTCCCAAAGACTTTCTTTTTCTTTGATTTTTCCAACCCTTTAAAACAAATAAAGATAAATCTTTTAGCCCAAAAACTCTTGAAAACTTGTTGCTAAAATACTTGTAAAGATGAGAAAAATTTGCTCTTAAAATTGTTAATCAAAACAGCCTAAAGGGATGGGTATTTATAACCCATTCTAAAAACTAGCCGTTGGGTCAAAGTCAGCAGAAAAATCAGCTGACGGTCAAATTTATGACCATTGCAGCCTGCCGGTCGACCGATCCCAGGCTTTGACCTATCGGTTGACCGCACGGTCGACCGGGGCCAGATCCAGAGAGCAGAGCTCTCTGGACGGTCGACCGCGCTGTCGACCAGCCCTCAAGACCTTTGGCCGTGCACTTTTGTGCTCATCGGTCGATTGTCCGGTCGATCGGCAGAAGGCCACGTCAGATAAATTATAGGGATTAAAATTTGGTCTTTTTAACTTCTATAAAATCCCATAAAATCTTATAAATTTTACAAAAATAAGTTCTTTTAAGATCTTTGAAGTACAAGTGTGTGTGTGATTAAAATTCAACACATATTATAAACAATTTGAACTATTTTTGTAATATAGAAATTTAGCTTAAACACAAAAATCTGTATTTTTCAAAACTTGAATTTTTGAAATGGAAAACCGTTTTCTCCAAAACTCATATGGATACAAAAACATGATATTGAAGAAATTTGAAGCATATTGTATATGGATAGAATCCAATATACATATAAGATATATATATCTATGTTATTGACATGAAATCCAAAACCAGTTAAACCGGAAATCAAAACCAATAAACTTTAAACTTGTGTGTGTGTGTGTGTGCGAACTTGAGCATATCAATACTATCTACCTTTACACAAGATCTAAACAAACTAAACAAAACAAACCGAGGTCTTCTTGTCTCCAAGCCGATTTGATCCAAACACGATCCAACGAGCTTTACTCCAATCGAGTGCTAGATGCGATCTTGATACGCGAGCTCTTGAATCAACATGTTTTAGCCTCAAAACTCCTTTGTTGAAGCTAAACACCTACTAATATCTTGGTCAATCACTGAAACTATTTAAATACAAGATTATTAGTAAACTATAACTACATGAGTTGATCATCATTAAAACTAGAGTGATGGGCCTCTGGGCCAACAATCTCCCCCTTTTTGATGATGACAAAACTCATGGAGTTATATATGCATGGATTAAAGTTAAGCTTCATAGAAGTTCCCCTTTAACTCATGCATAACAATAAACAATAAAGATATTCAATGATATGCATAAAGGAAACAATATATATATGCATAAATGGAAATAAACATACATAAACTCACCAAATTCTTTTCCCCCTTTTTGCATAAATAAGAAAATAAAATAAACATGCATATATAAACTTACAAAATACTTCTCTCCCTTTTTGTCAATTCATCAACAAAGGGGCGAAAACAAATCAAACAATATTTAAGATACCAATTGAAAATATACCAATTTATGATAAAGTTATATATCGAAACATTATGATACCAATTGAAAATAAACAAAATTTTTAAGATACCAAAAGATACCAATTGAAAATATCTTGTAAATTTTTGATACCAATAGAAAATGAAACATTGTATGTTTTTGATACCAATTGAAATATATATTGTAAATATTGATACTAATTGAAACAAAAAATCAATTGAAAATACAAACCAAATTTTGGGGTAAACACAACTCATTTGCAAAAGGATACCAAATTGAGAATAATACCAATTTAAGATTATTGATACCAATATTGAAAATGTTACACATACCAAAATAAAGTATTTTTCGACATAAAGAACGGGAGGAAGATACCAATAGAAAATAAAGCCGATTGAAAGATAAAACACGAATTTTTCTCTCCTTTTATGAGATACTAATAAAAGCAATGCATAAGCTTGTATAAGATACCAAATGAAAAAAATTGACATTAAGGACTAAATCAAGCTTAGTATAAGCATAATTTGTGCTTTAAAATGTAAGGATATTGTAAGCACAATCAAATCATATATATATGTATGAAAATGAATAGACCAATTGAAATTGATGCTAATTGAAGTTTGAGGCATATATATATAGAAAACACAAATATGAGTATACAAAAAAATATCAATTGTGATACCAATTGAAAATATAATGAGGATCAAGTGTATAACTCATACCTATCACCCTATTCATGCACATATTAAATAGATTTTCAATAAGAGCATACAAGACATTGTCGCCCATCCATCCGCCCTTGGAAGGTAGGGGTTTTCAAAAATCATGATTTTGAAAATAGCTAAATATGTTTGAAAACTCTATCAAGTGAAGAATATGAACTAGTTTAAGATAATTTGAAATAACTAGTTATAGATTCTTCAAAACATGAAACTAAATCATATATTTCATGAAGCATGCATCTTACACAAAATTGACACTCAAGATATATAAAGCTCAACAAAGTACTCATAAAACAAAGTAATGTGTTTGAGTCATGTGACAAAGAAAGAAAGAGAGGAAAGGGAGAGGAGGTGGGTGTGGTGTTTGCAAAGAATGAAGAGGAGAAGAAGATGATGGAGAGGTGGAGTGTTGGATCGTGCCGGAGGAGGAGGAGAGCTCCGGAGGCGTGGTGCGGTCACGACGCACGGCGGGAGAGGGCCGTGGGTTGCATGATGACTTAGTCGGTTACCATAGAGGAGATGGTGACTATTGAAGACAGAGCTTGCCAGCGGCGCTGTTGGTGGTGCGTGCAGCACGCGGTGGTTTGCCGGAGAAGTAGGAGGAAAAATGGAAATGAAGATTGACATTTGGGGTGACGCCGACGAAGTCGAGTGGTGGAGCTCGCGTATCGTGAAGGAGGTGGTGAGACGCGGCGGCTCTCATATTCTGCGAGCACAGAGAGGAGAGAGAGATACAAAGAGATGAGAGATAGGGGAACGACGTCCGGGGAGCATATAAATTAGGGTTAGGGGTAGGGTTAATAGAGAGGAAGATGATGCTATATATATAGGAGTGGGTTTGAGCTTCTTTGTTGGGCCTAATGAAAAAATAGAAGAAAAAGAAAATGGGGAAGAGAGAAATAGAGGGAAGTTGGGCTTGGTTGGGGTTGGGCTGGGGATTTAAAAGATAAAGGAAGAAAATAAAAGTAAAAGAGAGGGAGTGAAGACTATGAGATTAGGCTCAAAGAAAATGAAAAAGAAGATGAAAAAGAATTAGGCTTGGGAAAATAATTGACAATAACAATAACCATAACATTAATAATAGTAATAATAATAATACTTTATATTGTTTACACCGATAATTAAATAATTGTAATAATAATAATATGAATGTCTACTAGTAATTATTAATAACTACTTATATTGGTAGATGATTTAACCTCTTAATACAGAATATATTAATAGATATTAAAAATAAGAATAGAAAATTAATAAATAATAATATAATGATAAGTATAACCAAATAGGTATTTAACATACAATCCAATATCATTAATAGGGGGATATTACAGGCTCAAACCTTTTGACAAGTTGGTCAAAACATAACCGTCATCCAGTGAAACACAAGGATGATGTATTGTGAAGGTGGGAATAGGGTCTAGGAAGCACAAATGCTTCAAACTTGGAGCCGTGTCAGTGTCAGGCTTACGTGTTGGACATACATACCGGACATGATACATCATTTATGTACATCTTAAAAAATTTCGTGTCAATGTGTCGTGTCACATTGTGCTTGTGTCACCGTGTCTGAGTCTGTGCAACATAGAATAAGGTATTAATAGGGTTAGACTCCATGCAAACTGTGATTTGGAAAGTTAAATAATGACAACGCCAAATTTGAGGTGATATAGACAACTTACTAAGAAAACATCTACTAAGGCGTAGGTGTAATGGTCAGATTTTTATCTGCACTAGGATCACAACACGTGTCCCACCTCATCAGGACTGTCCAAGACAGACGACAAGACATACCAACAGATCACTTTTTCGAGCATCATTCAGCTGTTCCCGAGGTCATTCCTCCTTCTGAGGACACGACCATCCTAAGAACTCCTACACTCCTAGCACCTTTCTGAGCACCACCCAGCCGTTCCTGAGGCAACTCCTCCCGCTCTAAGGGAGACACCCACAACAGTTGACCTCATTGATCTTCACTTTCAATTCAGCCAGCGAGACTTCCTTGATTCGCGGAGTCAGTTTTGCCGCCTGTTCATCCCACATTTTGAGCGTTGCAAATCCCACGTTTTGAACGTTGCAATTGCCCTTGCTCCAGCGCTGACAGTTACAGTCGATATCATAGATCACTCCCAACAATCAAGAGTATAATCCGAGCAGTTATGAAGAAATCTCAATATGCAAATCGTGTTGTTATGGAGATTCGTGATATCTGTACCTTTTGTTACAACGTGCAGAGTATTTATACACTTGAACTTCTATCAAGCAGGAGGACGAAGCAAAGAGATTGTAAACAGAGTATAGCTCTACTGAGTTCACTGTAACCTTTTGAAAATAGTTTCCTCCTCTTCCCTGTGATTTTTTCAAATTGGGTTTCTATGTAAAAATCATGTCTACTTGCTTTCTCTTTGTGTGCGAATCTCTTCGTTACTTTTATTCCCCGTGGTACGAAATTGACCGCTCGATCAATTGTGTCGAAAAATCTCCGCCACATTTTGGTGCTTTCATTGAGATCTGAGTCCCTACACTCAAGATCTCTCCCCATAACCTTCCTCAAAAATCCTCTTCCAGATCAACGATGGCCCCACGAAAATGAATTGCCAATGATGCAACTTCCAAAGGCAAGGCCATTGCAACTATTAGGAGCAAGGCTTCCTGCCAACCAGTAATCAATCGCGTACCGAGGACATTGGCTCCATCTCATCACAAGAACCTTCCGCCAGTGTCCAACCGTTGAAGGAATACTGCTCCTACCACGAATGTAAAGGGCACCAAATCATCCATTGTTGGGCTCTCTAAAGGTAGCTAAGAGAGCTTATCCAACATGACTTCCTCAAAGAGTATGTCCTCACCCCCGAGGTAATTTCCAGGCAATCGAACACACAACCTCGGAAGCAGAACCTGATCGCCTAATACAAGACGATCAGCTGACTACCCGAATTCCATTCTATACAGAGTGTACTTCCTTTCAATCCTAGCCTTATGTATTGCATTTTTGAATAAATATTATTTTATTCTCCTAACTTTTTTTGCAGTACATCCATCCGTCCACACGCCCCACTGATGGGATTTTCCCTACTTGGAGGTGGTCGCTAGAACCCTCCGCTGATGGGATTTCCTCACTCGGAGGCGGTTACGACGTCCATCCAGTTAGTATTTGGAGTGCCTCATATTCATTAGAGAAGAATTCAGGTTCAAGTGGAGGTGTTACAAGTTTCACAAATCAAGCACAGACATGTACAGACATTGCCCATGTTATTAGTCGACTAATAGGTCTTATTAGTTGACTAAGTTTTTGGCTAGTCGACTAATACTTTGGTATAGTCGACTAGGCCCTGCAACACAAAGTTGGATTCTTAGATTGCATTACAGTATCGACTAGATTCTGGGTATAGTCGACTAATACTTGGTATTAGTCGACTAATGATTTGCCCTAGTCGACTAATATCGGGTTCTGGCAGTTTCCTAATAAGGTTCTGTTTACTATTTTGGTTTGGATCTGAGTTTCCTATTTCTCTGAAGTGATGTTGATTTGGTTGTTGGAGTTTGTGTTGAACTAGGATCATCCTAAGTGCTTATATAAACCCCTTTGGGGTGGCTTGTTGAAGGAGGGTCAAGAATTCAAGAGAATTTCAGATTTCTACCATTGAAAGTTGTGAGAGAGATCTTCTTATAACTCTTGTATTTTCTTTTCTGTTTTCAATAAAGATTTCTCCCATCCCCGTAGACATAGGTACATTGCGGAACCACGTTAAATCTGGTGTTTTTTTGGTTTTTTGGTGTTTTAGTTTCAATTGCTTGTTAGTAGTAGATCTTTTACGCTTCCGCTTCCGCTATCGAGTCTTCAACTCGGTGTTTCTCTGTTGTTTGATAGGTGATAGATCATTAACAATTGATATCAGAGCAATGGCTAGAAAGACAACCATAACAACCAACTTCGAGGTGGAGAAATTCGACGAGAAGTTCAACTTTCTGTTGTGAAAGATGCGAGTAACATTGTTGCTCGTGAAGGAGAGTACACACAAGGCCCTACTTGGTATTGAGAAGCTATCAAAGATGGAGGATGATAAGTAGAACGACATCGACTTTCGTGCAAAGACGATCATATTGTGCCTGTCAGATGAGGTATTCTACAACGTGATGAATATGAAGACAACTGCTGATCTTTGGTGTAGCCTGGAGAGCTTTTACATGACGAAGAGTTTGTCGAATAAGCTCTTCATGAAGTAGTTATACAGCCTTCGGATGAAGGAAGGTACGCCTATTCTACAACATCTCAATGCTTTTAATAGAATTTTAAGCGACTTGTTAGCTCTAGAGGTTAAGTTAGAAGAAGAAGACAAAGCTTTTCTGTTACTCTCTTTTCTTCCATCAAGTTTTGACCACTTGGCAACCACCATCATGCAAGGTTCTAAATATCAGATATCGGGATCGTATCGGATGGGGGTTTTTCATATCGGATATCAGGGGAGAAATTGGGGATACGCGCGCATATCGGGTGTTCATATTGGACACTATATATAATGAAATACTGATAATTAAAAGTTGGTTTAGTGTCATAGATATCATCTACCTAATAAAAATGATGTAATATGCATGCAAAGACAGTAAAAAAATAATGTATATTTTCACGCAGTCGTGCAATAAATAAGTTATTTCATATCGGGTGATTTATCGGCCGATATTAGGCAATTTATCGGCTGATATTTCAAATATCGGCCGTTTTTTGCTGCAAATGATATGGCGAATGATTTCTCCATATCGTTTCGGAAGCAGGCAAAAAAGGAGATATCGGACGATATCTCGGCCGACTCGGCTGATATTTAAAACAGGGCCATCATGTATGGTAAGAAGACCTTAGAGCTAGAAGATGCCAGTCAGATGCTCCAGAACACCGAGCTGATGAAGAAGGCAGATTCTACAGAGGAGGCCTCAGAATTGTTTGTCAAGCGCCAGAGAGGAAGATCAAAGAGTAGGGGACCCAAAAGGTATTCAGAGGCTTCTAGCAGTTTCTCTTGCTACTTTTGCAAGAAATCAGAGCACATCAAGAAAAATTATATGAAATACAAGGAGATGCTGAAGAGGAAAGGTGGCAAAGATTCTGATTTGATTAGTACCAGTGGAAAGTCAGATCAAGCCGGGGTAGTCGAAGAAGCAGATGAGGATTCATGTGATGTATTGACAGCTGAGTCAGAAAAAGAAAATACTCAGACGCTTGGTTACTTGAGTCGGAGTGCACATACCACATGTGCCCAAAAAGGGAGTGGTTCAGTACTTACAAGCCTCATGATAGAGGCTATGTCCTGATGGGAAACGACGTCATGTGTATGACTGTTGTCATCAGCAACATCCATATGAGGATGTTTGATGGACAAGTTCGAACCCTTACGAACTATTTAAATGATTTTTCTATCACAATTGGATTGCATTAAGGATTGCATAGTCTATTCTTATTTGCCATAGTGATGGATGAACGTACTAGAGCTATTCAGGATGAGATACTGTGGTGTAGGTTATTTGCTGATGATATTGTCCTAATCGATGAGACGAGAGCTGGGGTAAATACCAAATTGGAGTTATGAAAGCAAACTCTAAAATCTTGAGGTTTTAGATTAAGTAGGGCCAAAACAGGGTATATGGAGTACAAATTCAGTAAACAGGGAATCCGAGATTACAATATTATGACACTAGACAGATAAGGAATACCGATGAGCAGTCATTTTAAATATTTGGGTTCTATTATCCAAAAGGATGGGAAGATCAATAGTGATGTCAACCATAGGATTTTAGCTGGTTGGTTGAAATAGAGGAGTGTAATAGGAGTTTTATGTGACCGTAACATTCCGTTATGGCTGAAAGGAAAGTTTTATCGGACTGTTATTAGGCCAGCTTTGTTATATGGCACAAAATGTTGGGCTATAAAGAGATATTATGCCCAGAAGATGAGTGTACCGGAGATGCGCATGCTTCATTGGATGTGTGGTAACACGAGGAGAGATAAGATGAGAAATGAGGATATTCGTACTAAGATATGCGTAGCCCCTATAGAAGAGAAGATGAGAGAAAACCGCCTACGATGATTTGGTCATGTGCGACGTAGACTTACAGATGCGCCAGTCCGACGAGTAGAGCATATCAAATTAGGGCAAGTTAAAAGAGCGTAGGGGATACCGAAGATAAAATGGATGGAGGTGATACGACAAGATATAAAGGCTAAAATTCTTAATGATGGCATCTTGCTCGATAGGAATGAGTGGAGAAAGTTGATCCGTGTCCCCGATCTGGCGTAATTCTCTTTAGGTTCATGTAGCCTCCCCCAAATACTTGGGACAAATGTCTTAGTTGTTAGTTGTTTTCTCTCCTTGCATGACTATTAGAGTTTTTGATATTAGTATCATCTGTCATCATGTCTCTTTATTTCATTCCTTTTATATAGATTATTTGTCGTGATTCATTTACTTGCCGAGCTGTGTACCCCACTCATTCCCCCACTACAGTTTTGTTGGCAGGAATTGAGAAGTTTAGGGTTGATGGAAGATCTTGGGATTATTTTGAGATATTAGGGTCTTTTGTACAAATAGATTCAAGAGTATATGAAAGAAGGTATTATATTTGAAAGGTACTTTGTACCAATAGGTTGATTTATCTTTTAAAGAGAATATGTTTATTATTTGGATAGAATCAGTGGATGAACTTGTTATATTCTTTTGGAGTTCTTATATACTCAAGACCAAGGAATGAGTGGAGAAAGTTGATCCATGTACCCGATTCGACGTAATTCTCTTTTGGTTCATGTAGCCTACCCCAAATACTTAGGACAATGGCTTAATTGTTGTTGTTTAAACCCTCACGAACGTCCAACAAGTTCCGAATTTAAAGAAGAATCTTCTCTCATTGGGAGCTTTGGAAGCTTGAGGGTACAAGTTTTCTGGTGGAGATGGTGGAATCAAAGCTACTAAAGGTTACATGACGATTCTCAAAGGAGAACAGACAGCAAACTTGTACAAGTTGAAAGGAAGCATTATAGTTGGTGATGCTTCAGCAGCAACAAAAGAGGACCCTATAAGACTTTGGTACATGCATTTTGGACACATGAGCGAGCGAGGTCTTCAAGCTCGACAGAAAAGGAGTGCTCTACCAGTTCTCAAATATTACAAACTTGATCTTTATAGATTTTGCATTATGAGTAGGCAACATAGAGTAGCTTTCTCTACATCTCAGCACAAGACAAAGGGCTTGCTAGATCTCATACACACAGATGTGTGGGGGTCTTCGCCAGTAGCATCCATTAGGGGTGCTAGGTACTATATTACTTTCATAGATGATTTTTCAAGGAAAGTTTTGGTATACTTCTTGAAGTAAAAAATCGAAAGTATTTCAGAAGTTCAAGGAGTGAAAAATAATGGTGAAAATCAGACAGGGCGGACGGGGAAACTCTTGAGGTCCGATAATAGAGGCGAGTACACCTCCAGAGAATTCTAAGACTACTTAGAAAGTAAGGACATCAAACACCGGTTAAGTATTTCGGGGCGAGCAGAATAAAATGGAGTTGCAGAGCGCATGAATCAGACACTTATAGAGTGTGCCCGCATTATCATATTACAGGCTGACATGTCAGAAGTATTTTGGGCAGAGGCGGTGAATCATGCGAGTTATCTGGTAAATATGTCACCATCAACAGCTATTGATCTTCAGATCCCAGAGGAGATATGGTGAGAAGAGTCTGTGGACTATTCAACCTTACGGATTTTCGGTTGCCCGGCATATAGTTTGGTTGATAGTCAGAAAAAGAACAAACTGTAGTCCAAGTTTAAGAAGTGTATCTTCATCGCGTTCACCAAAGAGGTTTCAGACTTTGGGATCCCGAGAAAAAGTGTGCCTTTACCAGCAAAGATGTGGTCTTGATGAAGAATCAATGTTGTGAGAAAAGTCAGAAATGGAGGATAAAGCGCAAGGTAGAGTTTCAGACAGTTCCACAGATATTCAGGAAAAGGAAGTTAAGTTCTCAGAGAGCCCTAAAAGGCTTGAAGGGTCAGAAGAGGCCTCCTCAGATTCAGATGGAGACGATCAGGAGACTACTTAAGAGCAAACTAAACCGTTGAGGCAGTCAATCAGAGTTACGCTGCCACCAACAAGGTATGCCTGAGAAAATGATCATGTTTCTTTCGCATTAGTTACAAAAACAGGAGAGCCTACAATTACATGGAAGTGATCGAGGCAGATACCACGATAAGTGGATTACAGCCATGGAGCAAGAGATGGAGTCTTTGAATAGAAACCAAACATGAACATTAGTCAATCTTCCAAAGGATTCCAAGGCAATAGGTTGCAGATGGGCCTTTTCGCAAGAAAGACTGCTCAGTATAAGGCATGGTTAGTTGCTAAAAGATATGCTCAGACAGAGGGTATTGACTACAATGAGATTTTTTCTCCTGTAGTCAAACATACATCTATTCGGATGTTATAGGCGATAGTTATTCAGTTTGATCTAGAGTTGAGCAGATGGATGTTAAAACAGCGGCGTTTCTGCACGATGAGCTGGAGGAGAAGATAGACATGAAACAATCTGAAGGTTATATTTAGGAATGTAAAGAAAACAAGGTGTGTCTTCTAAATAAGTCCTTTTATGGACTTAAACAGTCTTCCAGGCAGTGGTACAAAACGGTTTGACTCTTTCAAGATCAAGGTCAGATACAACCGATGTGAGTATAATAGTTGTGTCTATTTTAAGCAGAGTGATGATCCGACATATTTGCTGTTATATGTGGATGATATGTTAATTGCTGCGAGAAACAAGACACATGTTCAGAATCTTAAAACTCAAGTCAAGAAGGAATTTGACATGAAAGATTTGGGAGAAGCTAAGAAGATCTTAGGTATGGAGATCACTCGAGACAGAGGCTCAGGCAGACTTTGGCTATCTCAGGAGAACTATGTCCTCAAGGTGTTGGAGAGATTCAACATGGCAGAAGAAAGACTAGTCACCACTCCTTTGGCAGGTTATTTCAAATTATCCTCTAAGCAGTGTCCACAATCACCGAAAGAAGAGATGTCTCGAGTACGATATGCTAGTGCGGTGGGATCACTCATGTATGTTATGGTTTGCACTAGGTCTGACTTAGCCAATGCAATTAGTACAGTAAGTCAGTTTATGTCAAATCCAGGAAAGGAATGTTGAGAAGCAGTGAAGTGGGTGCTACGATATCTGCGAGAAGCAGTGAAGTGGGTGCTACGATATCTGCGAGGGACTGCAAAATTAGACTTAGTGTTTTAGAGATTGAAAACAGGGAAGCCTAAGGTACTACAAGGCTATGTTGATGTAGATTATGCTGGAGATCTTGATCAGCGAAGATCTACGACGGGCTATGTGTTCACAGGAGCTGAGTGCGTCATTAGTCAGAAGGCAGAGTTGTAAGATACAGTTGCTCTTTCAACGATAGAGGTGGAGTACATGGCTTCAATTGAGGCATCGAAGGAAGTTTTTTGGTTGAGAGGATTGGTTGAGACGTTTAGTATCATACATGATTCAGTTCGAGTTCATTGTGACAGTGAGCCAGAGTGCGATTCATTTCGTTAAGGATCAAGGGTATCACAAGATACGTCAGTGGGTCGTGGATGAGTGATCGATTTGGTAAAGATACGAAGAAGAATCCAGCGGATACGATAACAAAGACCATCTCGGTGGAGAAGTTCAGAGCATCTCTGAATTTCATCAAGGTTCTCCAAAGGCAAAGTGGCGAACGGGCTCTTAGGAGGGAGCCATGTGAAGTCGCAAAAGGGGGAGAAAGTAAGGCGAATGAAGCAGAGGCCAATTTTTACGGAGGAACTCAATGAATATGAGTCAACGTGGAGATTATTAGTATTTGTAGTGCCTCATATTCATTAGAGAAGAATTCAGGTTCAGGTGGAGGTGTTACAAGCTTTACAAATCAAGCACAGACATGTACAAGCATTGTGCATGTTATTAGTCGGCTAATAGGTCTTATTAGTCGACTAGGTCTTGGGACCTAGTCGACTGATACTTTGGTATAGTCGACTAGGCCCTGCAACAGAAAGTTGGATTCTCAGATTGCATTACAGTAGTCGACTAGGTTCTGGGTATAGTCGACTAATACTTGGTATTAGTCAACTAATGATTTGCCCCAGTCAACTAATATCGGGTTCTGACACTTTTCTAATAAGGTTCTGTTTCCTGTTTTGGTTTTGGATCCGGGTTTCTTATTTCTCTGAGGCGGTGCTGATTTGATTGTTAGAGTTTGTATTGAACTAGGATCATCCTAAGTGCATATATAAACTCCTTGGGGGTGGCATTTTGAAGGAGGGTCAAGAATTCAAGAGAATTTCAGATTTTCACTGCTGAGAGTTGTGAGAAAGAGATCTTCTTGTAACTCTTGTATGTTCTTTGTTTTCAACAAAAGATTTCCTCCCTCCTCTCCGTAGACGTAGGCACATTACCGAACCATGTTACATCTTGTGTTCTTTGGTTGTGTGGTGATTTAGCTTCAATTGCTTGCTAGTGGTTGATCATCTATGTTTCCGAGCTATCGAGTTTTCAACTCGGTGTTTCTCTATTGTTTGATCAGTGATAGATCAATGCATCCATCTATCCACACCAGTGTTCTAAAAATCGATTTCATTATTCGTGCGGTCAAACACTGGATAATGATTAATTGGATTAATCAGAGATTAATTGGGGATTAATTATTTTTGAATATTTTAGTATATTTAATTATATTTATACACAACTACATATGAATATATACAGTTAATTGTTGAAAATACCTAAATATTATACAAGACAATATCTAAATGTCGAGTTATAAACCATGATATGATGAATAATAAAATAATATGAATTAATAGTAAAAAGAAAAAGCAAGTTCTCTTATCCCCTGTTTTAAATATAGGCCGAGATATCGTCCGAAATCTCCTTTTTTGCCTGCTGCCGATACGATATGGGAAAATCGTTCGCCATATCATTTGCAATAAAAAATGGCCGATATTTTGAAATATCGGCTGATAAATCGCCCAATATTGGCCGATAAAACACCCGATATATCACCCGATATGAAATAACTTATTTATTGCACGACTACGTGCAAATTTATATTATTTTTTTACTATCTTTGCAAGCATATTACATCATTTTTATTAGGTAGATGATATCTATGACTCTAAACTAACTTTTAGTTATCAACATCTCATATATATAGTTCTGATATGAACGCCGAATATGCGCGCGTATCCCCGATATCCAATATAAAAAACCGCTATCCGATACGATCCTGATATCTGATATTTAGAACCTTGCTCTTATCTCTTTTCAATGTTCTAAATGTCGGATGTCGGCCTAATGTCGGAAGGCAAAATGTAAAATCGGATTGCGGATTTCGGGGAAATTTCGGGGATATTTGCCTAATTTCGGTGTCAATTTCAGAGGTCATATACATTATATAATATAGTCTTAAATGTCATAAATATCCTAAAGCATCACATTTATGAAATATAAAGGCATGAAAGCAATATATATTTAAACCATCTTGTTTCGGATATACTTACCTGAACAACTTGCATTTAAGTTACGACTATGAATGAAAAGTTCAAGTTGTAGCCAACCTACAAAATATAAACAATGAAGTGAATATAGAATCAATATTCAAGCTAATATACAGAAAAGATTAAAACTATATAAATAAACAATGAGAAACAATACTTTCAAAGCAAAAAAAAATAATAGAAAGCATAATTCTAAGAAAGCTCAAGTCAATGTTTTCACTTTCCAATAGTTTAAAGTTCAAACAACACAGTTATACATCAAAGATAGTTCTTAAACACATTTCAAAATCAAGCTCAAAGCAATAAATTTTCATAATGTGAAAGTGATTGGGGTGATATCTCCTTCTCAATCCTCCGAAAACTCTGGCTCCGAGTCCTCTGAATCGATCACATCATTACTTATTAAATTAAGCTCCACCTCATGGCTCTCATCCTCTGATGATGACTCCGAACTGGATGATTCCATATCTTCTTCGCGTTCATTAGCAAATGAGCCCCCGCCTTTTTCTTTTCTCTTAAAAGTCCTCAATTTTGTTCTTGAACTCTTTCTTCTCTTTATAGTAGCTACTGAGGATTTTCCAACTTGCCTCCATGTTAATCCTTCTCCGGGAAAGACCTCATCATCGCTTTCTGAAGCGGGAGCTCCATTTGTTTTTGGAGGCACCAACCAATCAGTGACTCTTTCCTCATCATCAATAGCTGCCAATGGATCTCTATTAATCGATGATGTTTTGCTCTTAATTTTTGCATTGAACTTGACGAAGACTAAGTTATACAATTTCTTGTGACTTAGTCTATTCCTCTTTTTTGTATAGATCTAGAAAAGAAAATCATTAAACAAATTAAAGAATGCACACATATTTAGAATTCCAAAAGAAATTCTATTAGTCCAAACAAAAGATATTTTTTATACCGTCTCAAAGGTGCTCCAATTTCTCTCACACCCGGACGAGCTGGTTGTCAAGTTCAAGACTCTCATTGCCATTTCTCTCAACTCGGGAACATCAGTCCCATACATCATCCACCAATTATCTAATCAATTGAAAGTTATAGAAAAATTATCAACAAATTAAGCTTTATAAATTTTTCATTAAACTTACTAACAAATATATCAAGCAATGTACCTGGATTAAGGTTAGGATTTTCTGCTCCTTTTTTTGCCCAATCTCTCCCAAAAGAGCCTTTTTGATATTAATACAAAGCCAACTGGTCAGTTATCTTGTTGAGAGTTTCGTGCTTTTCTGGGTAGAATCTATGCATGACCTCAACAAACCCATCCATAAAGATGTCGACCTTTTCAATATCCATCTTCTTCTTATAAAAAGTGTAAGGGTTCAAGTAGTGTCCCGCTCTATGCAAAGGTCCCTTAAGCTTATCCTCCCATCTTTTGTCATTGATATTCCATATAGGAATATATTTCTTCTCTTTTGAGTCGAGATTTTTTTTAATGTCTTCCTTTGCTCTTTTCAAGTCATCATAAAGAAATCCCATGGATGGTTTATCACCATCAACTCGTCGAAGCACTTTCACTAGTGGTGAAAAAAGTTTAAGAGCAAGATCCACATTGTCCCAAAATCTATTGGAACCAACAATATCAGCAACCTACGAATGTAAATAATAAATTGGTCAATAATCAAGATAAAATAATTTCTAATTATTATTCAAGAACTAGAAATTTTATAAATTATACCTTCTTCCCCACATTCTTTTCAGAAAGAGGATGCTGCAACCATATTTCACATGTAAACATTTCCTACAACTCTTTTCTTTTCTCCCTCATAGAATTTAAGGAGAGGAATGCAGTGGCAAACCTAGTAGCCCCAGGCTTTAGAAGATCTCCCTTTGCGATATCTCTCATCAAGCTAAGGGTGATTGTGTGGCTATAAATGAAAACTGACACGGACCTCCCATTCACAATAGCATTCCGAATAGGTTTGATCTTGGCAATGTCCCCTAGCATTAAATTCACCGTGTGTGCAGCACATGAAGTCCAAAAAATGCTAGGTCTCTTCAATTGCATAATATTTGCGGCCGCCATGTTGTTTGATGCATTGTCCGTCACAATTTGAACAACATTTTCTGGCCCTACATCTCTAATTGCTTTGTCAACAAATTGAAAGATATAGTTTGCATCGTGTTTTTCTGCTGAAGCATCCTCTGAATGTAAGAAGGTTGTTCCTGCTGGACAATGGGCAACTATGTTCATTAAGCTCCTATTCTTTCGATCCGACCAAGCGTCGGTCATTAGCGTGCACCCACTTACAATACAACTCTCTTTGAAAGGTTTGAGATTGTCATGTGTCTCCTCCACCTCTTTTTCGAGAACAGTCTCGCTGAACTCATAAGGTGAGGGGGCCTCCAACATTTCACCAAATCTTCCAATAGCTATCAACATCTGTTGGAATGAGGGAAGAGTAGCGGTATTGAAGGGAATCCCAGCTTCATAAAACCATTTTCCAATGTATCTAATAGTGTCTTCTCTTCTCTTCTTTCTTTGCTTGGAGTCCATTGTACTTTGCTTAGTTTTAGCGAACCCCGCCGTCAACTCTTCCGGAGTTCGTTGAGTAAATTTATCCATCGGTCCTTTTGCTTTGATGGAGACAGATCCGAATTTGGTCCTTTGAGATGAACAATAATTTGGATCCTGATAATCATATTCATCCTCCCCAATGCGTACATCATCAACTAGAGCTTGAAAACCAGCCACCTTAGCTTGTTTTTTGGCATCGGCTTCCTTTAACAGTTCGAGCACCTTCACCTTCACATTATCGGGGACTTTCAAACATGGTGCACAATTACCTTGCCGTCCCGCAAGATGTTGTTTCAAACGGCTTACTCCCCCTGACATAAATTGGTTGCAATATTTGCAACGCAATTGTTGTGTACTATTACCAACTCTTATCGCATTGTCCCAACATGGATCTTTCAATTTAGACCCGCCTGTAACAGAGGGTGCTTCACTAGATGCTGCGGAAGAAGACATTTTGATTTGCACTTTCTACCTTCAAAAAGAGCACTAAATACAGTTAAACAACAAGAAATGAACAAGATAAAAAAAATGATTACTTCAAACTTTTAAATTAATTCTTAGTTATGATGGGTAGATGGTGTATTCTTTTTTTATATTCTTATCTTATTTATTTATTTCTTTAAGTATTTCTCTTTACATTTCTAAAATTAACTTTTCTAATCTTTTTATTCAGGTATTGCCATATTGGACATCATACATAATTGGTGCACGTGGATGTTATCGTATTGATGAAGTCAAGCAAATAACAACGCCAAGCCAAGCAAATAACAATATTGCTAATTGTATTTTTAATCTTTATTTATGTAATTATGTGTTGTTGCATCTTGTAAATGGAATTAAAGTATTATTGTAATTGTATCTTATTTTTAAACATTATTGTAATAGCTAGATTGTTAATCAAGTTTTAATCAAAAAACTATAATTATCTAGTCAATTATGCTGCTCTTAGTCTTTGTTCTCTCACTCTTTCTGTGCTTTCACTGCACTCTGCAGTCTGCAGACCCTGCATGCTCTCACGTTCTCTCTCTCACCCTCCAACCCTCCCTTTGCTCTCTCTCTCTCTCTCTCACTCGCCGCTCTCCCTCTCTGCTCTCTCTCACTCGTCGCTCTCTCTCTCGCTCTCTGATCTCTCGCTCTCTGATCTCTCCCTCTCTGCAGAGACGAAGAGATCAGAGAGCGAGAGAGAGAGAGCGGCGAGTGAGAGAGAGCGGCGAGGGAGAGCGGCGAGTGAGACTGTGTGAGAGAGAGAGAGTAGAGGGAGGGTTGGAGGGTGAGAGAGAGATCGAGAGAACGAGAGAGCAGCATGGCTGCGATTGAGAGCTCAGAGAGGGAGATGAACATAAAGCAGGGAAAGAAAGTGATCGACAGCATAAACGAGATAGATCGAGTGAGAGATTGAGAGAGAGAACCTTCGATGCTTGGATGAAGGAGGAAGCTCTGCCGACGAGGATCTGGGCTTCTGCCGCCGTGGAGAGCTGCTGCTGCGGCTGATCTCCTTCTTTTTCTATATATGACGGCGACTCGTGCGCCGGGAGAGAGAGAGATCGAAATGAGAGGGATCTGAGAATTAGGGCAAGATTAAGGGGTTATTCGGGTTAATGGGTTTAGATCTGGCCCTATGGTGGGTTTTACCCGACCCAGAAGGAAAAAAACGCCTTTCAATGTCGGCCGACACGGAGTCGGCCGATATTTCCGAAATCGGCCGATATTTCGGCGATTTTTGGCAATTTCGAAATTTGAAATTGAGACTGAATATCGTGTCGGCCACTCCTTGAAACCGAAATTTCGGCCGAAATTTGGAACATTGTCGCTTTTGCATTAATAATCCAAGAATTCAAAATTTGCAACATAAATGTAAATCAAAGAACTTAGCTGTAAAATAAGATAAATAAAAAAAATTAGTTAATTTATCAATCAAAATAATGAGTTTTAAAGAATGATGGAGAAAGATTGCTAAATAAGTTAATTTGAAAAATAATCAAAAATAATAAAACATAAGTATCAGTTTATGCAAAATATACAATAATAAAATATCATAATTTATCTACTATTTAATAAATAACAGTTCATCTACTATTTAATAAAAGATCATTATCAAATCATCAACATCACAACACAAACTACTTAGCGATCCATCACACACAAAGTGATAAGTTTGTCAAATAAAAAACATATGAAATGCCGAAATGATTAGTCGGGGATTAATCGTTTTGGATCCGATTAATCGTCCGAGCGCATAATCAAAGTGATTAATGTAATAGTAAGCAGGCTGCCACCGAATTCAAGGATTTATTATAATCGATTTGGTTAACCATGAGAATCATAGAGATTTGGTTATGTACATATTTTTGGTATGATTAATTGAGAGTACTAAACCCTAACTAAATTATATATGCAAGGGGATTGGTATACTTAATGAATGAGAGTGCATATATATATATATATATATATATATTATATATATATATATATATATATATATATATATATATATATATATATATATATATAGTGAGTTGATCCCCTAAGAACGGTTCTCACGAATTCATGTGAGAACTTTCACGTGGGCCATCGGATCTGATAGAGATCTAATTTTATTTGATTTGATCTATCAAATCCGACGACCCACGTGAAAGTTCTCACAAGAATCCGTGAGAACCGTTCTTAGAGGATCAGCTCCCTATATATATATATATATATATATATATATATATATATATATATATATATATATATATATATATATATATATATATATTTGTGCATGTATGTATGATTATGCCCAAGTATGATTATATGCAATAATTATATATGTAATTATACCCTCCTCCTATGTGCTAAATTTCACTACTATCTCCCAATTTATAAAATAATGAGACAAAGGTTAGTGGGAAGTTGATGTGCATGAGGAGGATGATGGATGACTAGAATTTAGTTTGAATATGGTGTATACATGTGACATGATGAGAGAAAGAAATGTTGTAAAATGGTAATATGTATTAATATAGGGTTGTTTGTGCAAAATAGAATAATTATTAACCACATTCTCATTCTCATCTTCCCTTTTCAGCAGAGAACCAAGCCCTAGAACCCCAACTTCCTTTTCAAATTCTTAAAAATTTTCTCCAATCCTCCAAAAAAATTCTGAATTTCCTCTTCTCCTTTTATTCCACTCTCCTCTCTCTTTCCCCTCTCTCCCCCTCATTGATGATGTGGAAGTAGCATAAGCTGCTGCACCAGTGCAGCAGCAGTGGACTGCCGGTGGGCGGCAGTGCGCAGGTGGTCGGGTGTTGACCCGACGACAACCAGGGTGGAGTATGGCGGCTGCTAGAAGAGAGAGGAGCTATATGTAGGTCACCTAGAGGGAGGTGAATAGGTGAGTAGCTAATCTAATGATGCATAATGCGAAATTAAAAAAACTATTTAAGCAAACTAAAAACTATTAAGCTAAACACACAAAGTATAACACAAGAGTGTATCCGAATTCCCGGTGAAGGGTTCTGAACTATCTCCTCAAGATTCCTCTAGATTAAGGGTTGAGGTGGCACTATGGCTCTCTTTGGTTGAATACAAGTGTGAGTAAACAATCTCAAGCATATATCAATAAGGCACAAGTTATATCAAGCATATAAAGATATAAGCAATGTAAGCATGCAAGATATAAACACAAGTGAGAGATAGAGAGAGCAATCGCAAACACAGGAGATTTGTTTCGAAGTTCGAGCACCCTTGCTCTTCGTCCCCACCTTCAACACTATGAAGGATTTTCACTAAAAACGATCCCACCGGATCACTCGGTGCCGCAACACCTATAACGAGTTCACACTAGAACTCCTTGGACTCACTAGTCCCTCTCTTGTTCTCGCAAGAACAACACACGCAAGCACACTAGCTTGCCAAGGCCGCACCTCTACACCAAGCTCTCACAAGAACTCGAAACTACACGAACCCGCAAGTTCGCCTCCTCAAATACAAGAATGAACACTTTGCTGATCTCAACACTTTGATCACCTAAAAACACTCACAATAAATCTTCTATAGGATGGATTTAGCAATGGAAAGCTCAAGTATGTGTGAGAAAAACTAGGATAGAGATGTAGTGAAAAACTCAAGAAATCACTTTTGAAAAACACTATTGAAAACTCTCCTTTTGATATGGAAGTATTTGCTCTAAAACAAGTGGAGAAAACCTCTACAAGAGATGAAAAAAACTAGCTTTGAAACTCTCCAAACATCTTATGGAAAACAGCCCAAACCATCCCCAATTTATAGGCCTCCAAAATCTAGCCGTTGGGGTCCAACTTAGCAGATGATGTTGCGACCGGTCGACCGGCTGGTCGATCGACCAACGGTCAAATTTTTGACCATTACAGCCTGCCGATCGACCGCCCGGTCGACCGGTCCGAGGCTTTGACCTACCGGTCGACCGCCCAGTCGACCGGGGCCAGATCTAGAGAGTAAAGCTCTTTGGACAGTACAAAGCTCTCTAGATGGTCGACCGCGTCGGTGGACCGGCCCACCAGCCAAAAGACCAGTGCACATCAGTCGACCGGTCCGGTCGACCGACTCCTGGTCCGGTCGACCGCCAGTGTAGTCTGGCTGAAATATTTGGGATTAAAAACTTGGTCTTTTTAATTCAAATAAAATCCTATAAAATCATTTAAAATCTACAAAAATAGGTTCATTGAAATACTTTGATGTACAAACATGTTTGATCAAAATTCAACACATATTATAAACATTTTGAACCATTTTTTTAATACAGAAATTTTGCCTTAAACAAAAATCTGTATTTTTCAAAAATCATCTCCAAATTGAAAAATGATTTTTTTAAAACTTCTCCAAATACAAAAACAAGATATTTTAAACACTTTTGAAGCTTAGTGTATATGGATATGATCCACTACACATATGAGATGAAATATCTATATTTTTGATAATAAGCTCTAAAATAAGTTTTGATAAATTCAAAACGATATTTTTCTAAACTCAAAACTATCTTATGAAAACACTTATAAATTTTGTGTGTGTGTATATGTACTTGAGCAATCCACAACTAATTTATCCTTTACGTTTTATCTAAAATAAAATCTTAACACTTACATTGAACTTCTCTTAAAAATCTTCTTCTCCTTCTTGACTTGGTTCAAAACTTTGATCCATGAGCTAGACTCCTCTTGAGTACTTGATGCGATCTTGATGCGCGAGCTCTTGAATCAACACGTGCTAGCTTCAAAACTTGACTTCGAATCCTTTATTGAAGCTAAACACCTACTAAGATCTTGATCAAATATCTGAGACTAAATAAACACAAGATTATTAGTACTATAACTATGAGTTAATCATCATCAAAACTAAAGCGATCCGCCTTTGGGCCAACAATCTCCCCTTTTTGATGATGACAAAACTCATGGAGTTATATATGCATAGATTAAAGTTAAGCCTCATAGAAGCTCCCCCTTAACTCATGCATAGCAATAAATATAAAGATATTCAATAAAGTGCATAAACTAAACAAAAACATATATGCATAAACTTAATAAATTCTTCTCCCCTTTTTGCATAAACAAGAAAATAAACATGCATATATAAACTCTCAAAATTCTTCTCTCCCTTTTTGTCAATTCATCAACAAAGGGGCGAAAACAAATCAAATGCGATATACATTCATGAAGAAGAGAGACGTGAAGTTAGCTCCCCTGCATACATGCATTACATGAAGAAGGGATGACGAGACCCTAACTCACATAAAGTATAATATACAATATATGAGCGGAGATGTTAAGCTCCTCCTACACACGTGTACCATATAAAGAAGAGATGTCAGGCTCCTCATTATAAGATACACTCAATATGAATCTATATATAGAGAAGATGTTAAAACTCCCCTTTCATATAGGCAATATATATGAACAAATTTTGAAACAAAATTTTGATAATACTTAAAGCATAACTTTGAAATTTCTTATAACAAAATTTTGGAATTTATTAAGTCAACAAATTTTGATACCAATGAAATCAAATTGTAGTTGACAAAATAAAAGTTGGTACCACTTGTAAATAAACAAAATTTTAAGATTCTAATAGAAGATTTTTTGATACCAATTAAAAATGAAACATTGTAAATTTTTGATACCACTTGTAGGTTTTTGATACCAATTGAAAAGTGAAATATGAAGTATATTTTGATACCAATTAAAATTCAATTGAAATACCAATTGATAACAATGCATAAGCTTATTTAGCATTTAAATTTAAGTCAAGCTTAGCATAAACAAAATTTGTGCTTAAAGATGTAAAGATATTGTAAGCACAATCAAATCATATATATATATATGAAAATGAATATACCAATTGAAATTGATACTATTTGAAGTTTGAAGCATTTATATATAGAAAACACATATGAGTATACAAAAATAGAATTTCATGAAAATCATGTGTATAGCTCATACTTACCACCCTATTCATGCACATGTTTAAATAGATTTTCAATTTTGAGCATACAAGGCATGGTCGCCCATTCAACCGCCCTTTAAGGGTAGAAGTTTTCAAAATTAAGATTTGAAAATAATTGTAAATTGAAAACACTACCAAATGAATAATAAATAACTAGTTTAAGGTAATTTTTGAAAAACTAGTTAAAGATCCTTCAAATATGAAAACAAACCATATGTATCTCATGAAACATTGCTAAGTACACAAAAATTGACACTCGAAATTTATAAAGCTCAAAAATGTACTCATGAAACAAAGTCATGAGTAAATAAAGAAATGTGAGTGCACAAAAATCATGTGAATAGCTTATTCATGAAATAATCAATAATGTCCAAAATAAACATGAATTTTTTTTATCAAAAACATGAAAATCATAAAAATTTATTTTTCATCAAATTTAAATAAACTACAAGGTATATGTATGTTTATCTAAACTAAAAATATACATACATATCCCAAACACAAACGAGTCCATAATAAAGTTTACATGAAGGCAAGTGACTCAAGGGCATACATGTATATTTATTAGTTTAAGACAAAAAATAGCATATACATGAAGCAAAACATGTACAAAGATACGGAAGACAAGTATAAATGAAGGAATCATCAAAACTAGGTTATACATGTACATGTAATGAGTACAAATGAGTAATGAGGCACACATATAATAATCAAGTATAACTCACTACTTGTACAAATATATACACAAGTTTTAATGAAAAATTCATCTAAATAAGTATTCACCATATGGAGTACAAAACCAAAAATGCTAAAAACATTTATATTAAAGCATGTAAATAAAAATAGGAGTTAGAGATAGCTACCAAAACCAATAGGGCTCATCTCTAAATCTCCAAACCATGTTGGTCCTCTCACCAAACTTCCTTGATAGCGACGCATCAATAGGGTATATCCATCTAACTTATGCATCCACCACCAAGGCATCATTCCTCTCACGTCATGTGAGAGCCCGCACCTACATCAAATACAAGTGGCAGAGATTTTGGTACCCATTTCCTTTTGGGCCCACAGGGTTAGCATCATAAGGAACCTAAACATTTTTATTTGCAAAATTTAAAGAATTTACTCCATCATAGCAAAATCTTGCAAGATAGCCTTTGCGACCGTAATGTGTACATTTGTACATTCTAGCATGCATATGAGAATGAGTGTGATCATGATGTGCATAGTGTGCATATGTATGCGGTGGGTTATGTGCATGAACATGTGGAGCTTGTTTCTTTTGAAACAAGGTTTCCAATTTAGAATGGTTGAATGCACAATTGCTTAAAGTTGAGCTCAAACAATTAATTCTATTTTTCAAGACTTGAATCTCATTTTTATCAATTGTAGCATGAAGAGCATGACAAGAATGAGAATCAACAGTCTTTTTCCTTTCTGAAATGTTTTCTTTTTTTTTTTGAAACAATTTTTCTTTTCAAAGAGTTATTTTCTTCCAAAATAATTTCTTTTTCTTTTTCCACCAAATTAATTTTATTTTTCAAAGAATTATTTCCTTCACAAATATCATTTAATTTAGAAGATAAGGAAATATTCTCCTTTTTCAAAGCTTCATTTTCTTTTGAAACACATGCAAATTTATTTCTAAAAGAGTCATTTTCTTTTAACAAAGAAGTGTTTACTTTTTTCAACTTATCATTTTCCATTTTTAATGAATCATATTTCTCAAGAAATTTTTGATAAAAAGATGCAAGCTCATCATAAGGCATGTACATATCTTCTTCTAGCTCATATTCAGAATTTTACCTCAAGGGGGTTATCCCCTTGGACCATGTAGCATATGTTGGAAGCATCACTTCCATCATCCGAGTCGCTCCCCGCATAGTATTGCTTTTGTTCACCAAGGGAGATAAGTGTGTTCCATACTACAAAAGCCGAATCAAAATTAGCAACCCTAGATATATATTCATCATTTAGGGTAGATCTTAAAGCATGAAGGGCTTTTGTATTAGCCTCAATGTTTTTGCCATTTAAACAATATGAATTTTTAATAGTGGCAAAATAAACATGAATACCTAGGGCTTTGAGGTACATTGACATCTTAACCTTCTAAATTTAGATGTTAAGAATATCAAACATGGGAGGTGTCATGAAATCCATGTGTGTGTAAACAAATATTGTGATTAGCTAAAAATGAGGATCTTTAACTCAAGATTGTTAGACCCTAATCAAGAGCACCAAGCTCTGGTCACCTAAAGGGGTGAATAGGTGACTAGCTAATCTAATGATGAATAATGCGGAAATAAAAAACTATTTAAACAAACTAAAAACTATTAAGCTAAATACACAAAGTATAACACAAGAGTGTAGCCGAATTCCCGGTAAGGGGCTTTGAACTATCTCTTCAAGATTCCTCTAGATTAAGAGTTGAGGTGTCACTATGGCACTCTTGGTTGAATACAAGTGTGAGCAAACAATCTCAAGCATATATCGATAAGGCACAAGATATATTAAGCATATAAAGATATAAGCAATGTAAGTATGCATGATTAAACACAAGTGAGAGATAGAGAGAGAGCAATCGTAAACACGGGAGATTTGTTTCAAGGTTCGAGCACCTTTGCTCTACGTCCCCGCCTTCAATACTATGAAGGATTTCCACTAAAAACGATCCCACCGGATCACTCGGTGCCGCAACACCTACAACGAGTTCACACTAGAACTCCTTGGATTCACTAGTTCCTCTCTTGTTCCCGCAAGAACAACAAACGCAAGCACACTAGCTTGCCGAAGCTGCACCTCTACACCGAGCCTCCTACAAGAACTCGAAACAACACGAACCCGCAAGTTCGCCTCCTCAAATGCAAGAATGAATACTTTGGTGATCTCTATACTTTGATCACCTAAAAACACTCTTACAACAAATCTCCTATAGGATGATTTTAGCAATGGCAAGCTCAAGTATGTGTGAGAAAAACTAGGATAGAGATGTGAAAAACTCAAGAAATCACTTTTGAAAAATATTCTTGAAAACTCTCCTTTTAATATGGAAGTATTTGCTCTAAAACAAGTGGAGAAAACCTCTACAAGAGATGGGAAAAACTAGCTTTGAAACTCTCCAAAATTCTTATGAAAAACAGCCCAAACCAGCCCCTATAGCCGTTGGGATCCAACTCAGCAGCTGATGCTGCTGTCGGTCGACCGGCCAACGGTCAAATTTCTGACCTTTGCAGCCTGCCAGTCGACCGGTCCGGGGCTTTGACCTACCGATAGACCGCCCAGTCGACCGGGGCCAGATCCAGATAGCAAAGCTCTCTGGACGGTTGATCGGGTCGGTCAACCGGCCCACAAGCCAAAAGATCTGTGCACGTCTGGCTGAAATATTTGGGATTAAAAGCTAGGTCTTTTTAATTCAAATAAAATCCCATAAAATCATTTAAAATCTACAAAAATAGGTTCATTGAAATGTTGGCCCAGAGGCCCTTCACTCTTGTTTTGATGATGATTAACTCGTGTAGTTATAGTTTACTAATAATCTTGTGTTTATATAGTTTTAGTTGTTGATCAAGATATTAGTAGGTGTTTAGCTTCAACAAAGGAGTTTTGGGAGCTAACACGTGTTGTTTCAAGAGCTCACGCGTTAAGATCGCATCTAGCACTCGGTTGGAGTCAAGCTCGTTGGATCGCATTTGGATCGAGTCGACTTGAAGGAGTTCTACAAGAAGACTTCGGTTTGTGTTTAGTTTATATCTTGTGTAAAGATTAGATAGTGTTGATATGCTCAAGTTCACACACATAAAAGTTTAAAGTATATTGATTTTAATTTTCGGTTTAACTGGTTTTGGATTTCATATCAAAAACATAGATATATATCTCATACGTATATTTGATTCTATCCATATACAATATGCTTCAAATTTGTTTCAAGATCATGCTTTTGTATTTATACAAGTTTTGGAGAAAACGGTTTTCCATTTCAAAATCCTAGTTTTTTTTTATTTAAAGGCCAAATTTCAATATCACAAAAATGGTTCAAATAGTTTGTCATATGTGTTGATTTTTGGTCACACATATTTGTTATTCAAAGATATTACAAGAACTTATTTTTATGGAATTTATGCGATTTTATGGGATTTTATGATAGTTAAAAAGATAAGTTTTTAATTCCTAAAACTTCAACCAGACCACACTGGCGGTTGACCGGACCAGTGGTCGGTCGATTGATATGCACGAGACGTGCACAAAGGCCAGCCACAACGGCCGGTCGACCGCGCAGTCGGCGACTGAAAGCACCCCTCTCGGGTGCTGGCCGGTCGACCGGGCGGTCGACCAGAGGCACAATGGTCAGAAATATGATTCGACCAGGCGGTCGTCCAGAAGGGCAGTTTTGCCCTTTCCTGCACCAACGGGCAGATTTTTGGGTGGCTTATAAATAGCCCCCTCTTAGGCTATTTTCATGAAGAATTTTAAGAGAAAATTTTATATTTCTATCTAGAATTTTTCCCAAAAGTTTTTCTTTGTGATTTTAATTTCCAAACTCTTTGTTTTTCTTACACTTGAGCTATCATATCTATCCTATCTATAGGATCTTGTTTTTGGTGAGAAAATTGGTTTGTGGTCTATAGTGATCGCCTAGAGTTGTTTGAGGTCTTTGAGATCACCAAGAGTTGTAACCTTTCTTTGTTTTGGGTTTGTGTTCATCCCTCTTGTGTAGAGGTGACTGAGATTGTGATTGGGTTTGTGGCTATCCCTCTAAGTGTAGAGATGATAGTGGTTGGTTTAGCTTTGTGCCTTATCCCTCTAAGTGTAGAGGCGATCTTTGTTTGGCTTAGTGCCTTATCCCTCTAGTGTGAGGTAATTGTTGTTGTGCCTAGCCTCTTGTGTAGAGGTTGTTTGTTGGATAGAGGAGTTGTGTACTCCTAGTTTGTATTTACCAAATTCTCAGTGGTGGCTCCCTGTGTGGGAAGTCCTGTGTGGACGTATAGTGAAAATTCTTCTGTGTGATGACAGGGACGTAGAGCAGTGGCTCGAACCTCGAAATATATCTTGGTGTTTGCGATTGATCCACTATCTCTAAACTCTCTCTCTTATACCTTGCATTATTTCATATTGTTCATATCATACATATATGCTTGGTATTGTTTGTGTCTCACTAGTGTTGAACCAAGAGAGCTTCATATAGCGCCTCAACTCTTATTTAGAGGAATTTAGAGGAGTTAGTCTAGAGCTCGTCACCGGGAATTCGGCTACACTCTTTGGTTACACTTAGTGTGTTACATTTAGTTTTTAATTCTACATCATTTTTCATTAGATTCACCGCCCCTCTAGGTGTATTTTCAATTGGTATTAGAGCCTACGCTCCTAATATTAGGTTTAACCACCTATGTGTGAGATCTTGGTTAATTAATCTACATTTGCATTTGCACACATATAGTTTATACACTCATGGACTTCGTGACCCCTCCCATGTATAATATTTCCAACATTGATGTGTGGAAAGTTAAGATGTCCATGTACCTTAAAACCCTAGGTATGTATGATTACCTTGCTACTACCAAGAAATCTTATCTTGGTAATAACAAGCATATAGAAACCAATGCACAAACCCTAGAGGCACTTAGACGCATTCTAAGTAAAGAATATTTGTCTATGCTTTTTCATTGTAATTCCGCTTTTGCAGTGTGAACATTTTGACCTCTCCCAAGCTTCAAACGACGAAATATGTGGAGGAGAAATCTAGTGGAGAAGTATCCAACCAACCTTGCTGCATGGTCCAAGGGAATGACTCCCTTGAGGTACATTCGAAAAATCAACTAGATGATTGTGCTATTTCTTCAGGAGATGACATTATGGATGCCGATGCTTTGAATGAAGAACTTTCCATTGTGTGTGAAAAGTTGCTAGAAAAATATCAAGTTTTGAAAAAGAAAACTTTTAAAATAAAAGAAGAAAATAAGAATTTGTTTTCTAAACTTGATATTGTTTTGCAAGAAAGGGATGAGATTTCAAATGAAAGGGACTCATTGAAATCCCAACTTAATCTTGCCCTAAATAAAAACAAAATTTTGAAAAATAAAAATGATTATGACATTGTTTTGAAGAAAAATGAGGCTCTATCTTTAAAACTTGATTTTGTTTTAAAAGAGAATGAAACTTTAAAAAATAAAATTGCCTTAATTTCAAAGAATTTGGATTTAGTTTCAAATGAAAATAAATCTTTTAAAAAATGATTTGTCTTCACATGTTTGCCATGCTACTATAAGTTCATCATCTAGTGTTGCATGCTCCACTTTGTCTTCAAGTATTAAAAATGATATTTGTGTATTGAAGAAAAGTGCTGATTGTTTGGGCTCCACTTTGAGCCAATGTGCCATGAACCACACACGGTTGCAATCCATGTTTCACAAGAAACATGCTCCTTATATGCATGCACACAAACCACGGCATACACATACTCATCATGCTCACTCACATGATGCTATGTATGCTCATGTGTACACTTGTACACATTGTGGACGTAATGTGCACCTTGCAAAGTTTTGTTATGATACGATACATAATTCAAATTTTGCAAAGAAATTTATTTGGGTTAGGAAAGGTGCTAACCCCCATGGACCCAATAAGGTATGGGTACCAAAATTCACTCCTATTGTATTTGATGTAGGTGTGGGCTCTCACTTGACGTGAGAGTATTGGTGCCTTGATGGTGGATGCGTTCCGAGCTAAATGATGACAATTTTAGATGCATCACTTTTAAGGGAAGTTTGGTGGGAGGACCACCATGGTTTAGAGACCTAGAGATAAGCCCTATTGGTTTTGGTAACTATCTCTAACTCCCATTTAGTTTACATGCTTTTATATTGTTGATTTTTAGCATGTTTTGATTTTTCATGATTATTATGTTAAATGCCATGTTAATTATAGTTGTGATATACATATGTAGTATATGAGATACACCCATGTTCATATGGATTCATATTTTGTGTTCTCACTCTAGTTTAGTTATTATGTATATCCTAGATCTAAAGCATGTACATTGATCATGTTTGATTTTTACACTTCATGTTTTGGTTACTTGTCTAGATGTAGTTTTCATTAAAACTTATGTTTATACATATACAACTAGTGAGCCACATTTGATTATTATGTGTTTGTGCTATGTTGCTCATTTGTACTCATTAGATGTACTTGTATAGCCTAGTTTTGATGATTCGTGCATTTTGACTTGTATTCCCTATTTTTCGTACATGTTTTTCGTGATAATGTGTTTAGCTTCATATATATGTTAATTTTGTTTAAAACTTTAGATATACATGTATACCCTTGAGTTACTTGCTTTTCATGCAAACTCTTTTATGAACTCGTTTATTTTTGGGATATGTATGTATACTTGTAGTTTCAAATAAAACATACATATACCATGAAACATATTTTAATTTTGATGATTATCATTTTTTATTAAAAGGAATTTCATATGAGCTTAAATGCCATATTTTTATGATTTTATTGATTATATGACTTTTTACACTCTATGTTTAGTGTTTACTCATGATTTTTATTTCATGAGGTTATATGAGTTTTATTGATATGTGAGTATCAATGATCGTGTAATTTTTATGTTTTCATGGAATCATTCATATTTTATTCCTTACTTGAAGGACTTCGTACTTGTTTACAATATTATCATAAAACTAGTTGCATTATTCTTCATTTGGTAGTGTTTTCAATTTATAACTATTTTCAAATCCTATTTTTGAAAATTCTACCCTTAAAGGGCGGCTGGATGGGCGACCATGCCTTATATGCTCAAAATTGAAAATCTATTTAAACATGTGCATGAATAGGGTGGTAGGTTGAGTTACACACTTGATTCTCATTATATTTTCAATTGGTATCACAATTGATATTTTTATGTTTGTATACTCTTTTGTGTTTTTCTATATATGTATGCTTCAAACTTCAAATAGTATCAATTTCAATTGATATATTTATTTTCATACATATATATGATTTAATTGTGCTTACAATATCTTTGCATCTTAAAGCACAAATTATGTTTATGCTAAGCTTGATTTACTCCTTAATGTCAATTATTTTTCAATTGGTATCTTATACAAGCCTATGCATTATTTTTATTAGTATTTCATAAAGGGGGAGAAAATTCGTGTTTTATCTTTCAATCGGTTTTATTTTCAATTGGTATCTTACTTTCATTCTTTATGATGAAAAATATTATATTTTGGTATATGCTAATATTTTCAATATTGGTATCAATAATCTTAAATTGATATTATTCTCCATTTGGTATCTTTATTGCAAAATGAGTTGTGTTTACCCAAAAATTTGTTTTTACTTTCAATTGGTATCAAAATTTACAATATATTTCAATTGGTATAAAAAACATACAATGCTTCATTTTCTATTGGTATCAAAAATTTATAAGATATTTTCAATTGAAATCATAAATTTGTTTTTAAAAGAGGTTTCATAATGTTTTGATATATATTGTTTATATGCAAGGGAAGCTTAACATCTTCTCTATATATAGATTCATGTTGAGTGTATTTCATATTGAAGTGATTGACCTCTCTTTGGTATGTAGCACACGTATGTAGGGGGAGCTTTACATCTCCACTTATACATTGTATATTATGCTTTATGTGGTTAGGTCTGGTCATCTCTTTTCATATAAATGCATGTATGCAGGGGGAGCTAACTTTACGTCTCTTCTCTTCATGAATGTATATCGCATATATATCATTATTGTTTGATTTGTTTTCGCCCCTTTGTTGATGAATTGACAAAAAGGGGAGAAGTATTTGTTGAGTTTATATATGCATGTTTATTTTATTTCCTCATTTAAACAAAAAGGGGGAAAAGAATTTGGTGCGTTTATGCATATATGTGTTGTTTGGTTTATGCATTTCATTGAATATCTTTATGTTTATTGCTATGCATGAGTTAAGGGGGAGCTTCTATGAAGTTTAACTTTAATCCATGCATATATAACTCCATGAGTTTTGTCATCATCAAAAAGGGGGAGATTGTTGGCCCAGAGGCCTTTCACTCTAGTTTTGATGATGATTAACTCATGTAGTTATAGTTTACTCATAATCTTGTGTTTATATAGTTTCAGTTGTTGACCAAGACATTAGCAGATGTTTAGCTTGAACAAAGGAGTTTTGGGAGCTAACACGTGTTGATTCAAGAGCTCACGCATCAAGATCGTATGTAGCACTCGGTTGGAGTCAAGCTCGTTGGATCGCGTTTGGATCGAGTCAACTTGAAAGAGTTCTACAAGAAAACTTCGGTTTGTGTTTAGTTTAGATCTTGTGTAAATATTAGATAGTGTTGATATGCTCAAGTTCACACACACAAGTTTAAAGTTTATTGGTTTTGATTTTTAGTTTAACCGGTTTTGGATTTCATATAAAAAACATAGATATATATCTTATATGTATATTGAATTCTATCCATATACAATATGCTTCAAATTTGTTTCAATATCATGTTTTTGTATTTATACAAATTTTGGAAAAAACGGTTTTCCATTTCAAAATCCAAGATTTGGAAAATACGATTTTTGTTTAAAGGCCAAATTTAAATATCACAAAAATGGTTCAAATAGTTTGTAATATGTGTTGATTTTTTGTCACATATATTTGTTATTCAAAGATATTACGAGAAATTATTTTTGTGAAATTTATGTGATTTTATGGGATTTCATGGAAGTTAAAAGGACAAGTTTTTATATAAACTTGTAAAAGTACAAAAATAAGATATTGAAAAACATTTGAAGTATAGTGTGTATGGATAGAGTCCAATGTACATAGTAAATGATATACACTTATTTTTGACAATAAATACCAAAATAAGTTTTGATAAAAACAAAACTTAAACACATGAACTAGATACATCAAAGTAAGTTTTTCTAAACATATATGAACCATCAATGTATATGGATGAAATTTAATATACATATAAACTATGTAAACTTTTTTTGATGAAATTTATTCGTGAAATTGATATATGTATACATGTTAAACCGAAAACACAAAACTCATAAAAATAAGTTTTTCTATAAACAATAACGCTCTAATATGTGTAGATAGAATCCAACACATATATAAACCATAAAACTTATTCTATTGAGATGTAAACCATGTAAACATAAATTTTTAAAACAAAACTGTTAAACCGAAACCAAAACTGTTTATCATGAAAGCGATAAACTTGTGTGTGAACTTGAGCAATTCAAAATTATTCTATCCTTACACAAGATCTAAAGTAAACAAACAAATTTAGACTCGAGTCTTCTTATCCAAGTAGACTTGATCCAAATCTTGACGCGCGAGCTCAAGTTCTTGATGCGACCTTGACGCGCGAGCTCTTGAATCAACATGTGATAGCTTAAAAATTTGACTTCGAATCAATTGTAGAAGTTAAACACCAATAATGATCTTGATCAATATCTGAATCTTAATAAATGCAAGATCATTAGTACAATAACTATATGAGTTAATCATCATCAAAACTATAGTGATGATCGTTTGGACCAACAATAACAATTGGTGAGCAAATGGAATTGTTAATGGACACCTCTTTTTGGAAGTTAATAATCACTGTTTTGATAATATAAGTCATGGTTTTAGATTATCTTTAATAATTATTTCTCTTTGTGTAATAGTTGGATATAACATATATATACCTACATGTTATTATACTTCATGAATAATAGGATGCTAAAAATAAAGGAAATTAATGTATGTTTAAAGTGACAATTTAATAGAATAATTAGTTAAGAGTATAAATTGATCAAGCTTTTGATTTTCGATAATTTGTGTTAAGTGGATATTGGACCATTAATTTAATTATAATGAGGCATAAAATAGAAATGAACCATGTTGTGTAAAGAAGTAACAGTGACGACTTGATATTTTATATAAAGATAGATGTATGTATATATATGTGTGTGTGGTGAATATGTAAGTATATGATTGATCGTGTTTGATGCTTGAATATCATAAATTGTGGATGTGTACATGACAATTGAATGTGTATGGATACAAAAATGTGATTGTTTCATTTTATACGAAGGAGCTGATGGGTACTAAGACGAGGTATGACATTGTGTATTATAATATGAAAGGACCGGGTGGGAGCCGATGGGTACGAAGACGGGGTATGAGACTGTACGTATGATACATAGTAAGGAAGTAACTTATTGAATATGATTAGTATTGTATGCTTGTCTTTGATGCAGGGCTGTGAAACCTGCTTCGGTACACGAGATGATGAAATATAATATGATGTGTGAATATGTATGGGCTAATCCATGAAGTACTTGAAGTATGACATGATTATATGTTATACAAGTATGGCTTGTGACACACACACACACACACATATATATATGTTATGTTACGATTTAGTTATGATGATTGGTGTACAATCGTGTATAGTTAATGAAATACGTATGTGATACATGATGTGTATACATGAAATGAATTCAGTAATAAACTAAGTCACCGAGTGAAATTTATCTGATATAACTCATAAACTCTATAAAATATAGTATAAAAATTTAAGAAAGTTAAAAGAGAACCAATGATCGAAGTAATCGGACCGTTCCACAAGTTATGGAGATAGTTGTGTTGACTGTTTATTATAATATATTGTTTTACTCGTTTCTCTTGTTCATCTATATTTACCTTTATTTTTTGAAGAAAAATCATGTTTCTTATCGACTATGTTCACCATTTTCTTGATTTCATTTTGACTCTACTCACTGTGCTGTCGAGCTCACTCCCTCCGGGTTATATGCTTTTCAGGTTACGTTGAGGCATATGCTTGGATTGGAACGGCAAAAAATCATATTATAGAGACATGATTTTGGGTATTGACTGCAATTTGTTCCATAAACTTCTTACATGTATCAATGTTTGTAATTATTGTTATTAGTTTTGATGGATATTCTATATATATGTTGGGAATAACTTCTTGCTAGTTGTAATTAGTAGAGTACTTGTTCTCAGTTTGTAGTAAGGGACTTGATGACTTATTTCTCTTTAATATTCATTTATGATGAGATTGATGATTTGTATAGCTGGATTGTGATGAGATTGATGATTTGATATAGCTGGATTGTGTATCCACATAAGTAGGTGATGTCCAATCGAAATTATATTATCTTATTGCATGAGATTGTTTATAGGCCGTGTGAGCCGAAATTGTTATATGGAATATAAGTAGGCCATTGTGAGCTGAAATTGTAATACTGTATCATGGCGACTCCTATGTTTAAGGGAGGTGTCAAAATTTTCAAGAAATTAGAGGTGACTATGATAATCCGTTCAGTAATAAAGATGTTCATAGTAATTAAGGATATTATAAACTGGGACCATTACATTCTCCCTCTCAGAGGCTCAAGCCGCAACTGACAGGTACCACTGTGGGACTTATACCCACTCGGGAATTACATGCCAAGCCAATATCTAACACCTCGGGATCAAAACAAACTTTCCAAACGTACATACCATTCCAAACGGAAGTCATGGAAAAACAAACGAGGCAATATCCAAACAACATTTTCATTTTGAAAATTAATGCTTTTATTACAAAGTTTTTTAATTACATTCATTTAAATACACACTTGGTTTTATCTAACAAGAGTAATTTAAGATTTATTGCTCATTTGTGTTTGTCTTTTTTGAAATGATTGTTGGCCTAAATGCCCATCACTCTAGTTTTGGTGATGATTAACTCATGTAGTTATAATACTAATGATCTTGTGTTATTTAAGTTTCAAATATTCAATCAAGATCTTAGTTGGTGTTTAGCTCCAAAAAAATTCAAAGTCAAGTTTTGAAGCTAGCACGTGTTGATTCAAGAGGTTAAGCTTAAAAATCGCATCAAGTACTAAAGGAAGAGTTTAGCTCGATGGAATCAAGTTTGGATCAAGTCAACGTTGAGATGAAGATTTATTCAAAAAGAAGACTTGAGTCAAGAGTTTGTAAATTTAGGATTTATGTAAATAATGGATTAGTTTTAATTGCTCAAGCTTATACACACACAAAAAGTTTTAGTTTTTAGTTTAATCCGTTTTTGGTTTTATGAATAGATTTCTTAAAAAAACAAGTTTATATGTTTATATATATATTAGGTTTTATTCATACACATTGTGCTTCCAATGAGTTTAACAAACTTGTTTTTGTATTTATACTAGTTTTGAAAAAAACTAGATTTTTATTTAGAGGTTTAGTTTTCAAAAAATACGATTTTTGTTTCAAAACTGAATTTCTATATATATAAAAAATCTTTCGATTAAGTTGGGTATTTGTGTCTCATAAAGCATAAGTATTCATGCCTAAAAGTGATACATCTTATAAATAAAAATCCTTAGTTTTGTGGCCTTGTTTGCTCGAGTCCTTAAGTCCTTGGGGTGTTTTCTCACCCGGTGCCCTAAGACCGTCCGGCTTGGGTGTCACCAACTAAAGGCTTGTTATATGGGCATAATAAAAAGCCTAATAGAATTAAGGAATAATACTACCAAAAATATAAATAAATAAATAAAGTATAAGAGTTAGAGTTAAAGAACCCTTAATCAAAATTTCATGGTCACGAAGGTGCATATGATTTAGGGTAAAGTAATAAACTAGATGTGAAATACAAGTTTGACTCTTTATCTTGATTAATAACAAGTTTCTTTTAGAGACTATATTTAGGAATGAAAAATTATGTTTTCCTATAACTTATACATTACTTGAACACTTACAATAATACTTTAAATATTTTCACTCATTTTCAAAATGCTTTTCAAAATACTAACACTTTTTTTTATCTCTTTATGGATTTTGTGGGTGTAATCCACTGAAAATCCTCACAAGACAAAACTCATCCTCGAGGGGTAGCTTAGAGGTTTAACAGCTTATTGCACATGCTCAGTGCAATCGCGTGACCTGTGAAAGTGGTCTAATAATTTCTTTGATTTAGTTTTGTCGTTTTGCTCGAGGACGAATAAAAGATAAGTGTGGGGTGTGCTTGTATACGTATTTTGCATTCTTTTCATTACACTCCTACATTTATCGTGTAATAAATTTGTTAATTTTCTTATCTTGCTATTTTGCAGAAGATAATCATGAAGAGAAAGAGAATTAAACCAAATAAATATCAGTTAAAATCAGATTTAACTAGATCTATTTGGTTAGCTGAGGATGATCTCAGATCCAGCCAGTTAAAATCAGATTTTGGTGAATCAATTTGGTTAGCTAAAGATCAACCGAGGATAACGTCAAATACAGAGTTCAAACAGAGAATCCAAGGGGATAATTCAAGATGGGCGAATGTCAGAATGCCACGCTCCCTAGATGTGGCCAACCGCGGATTCGCGACAATTTTGTGAGATATATGGTTCACTCCCCCAATCTGTTCACTCTCTGATTTTTTCTGATAAATACTGCCAAGTTCTATAAAGAAAGGGACGAAGAATAGGATTAAGATTTTGATTTATTCTAGGCTAGGATTTGTGTTAGCTAGTTACAATTTAACTGTAAGTTTTATTTGTTATTTTTTAGCTTAGATCGGAAAAATGTGAGAGAGAGAGAGAGAGAGAGAGAGAGTGATTGTAATCTGAAGTTGAAGTGATATCAATAAAGATTCGATAAACTTTTTTGCACCTCATTTTGCTGGTATGTCTTGCTTTAGTTCATCTTTGTATTTTAATTCTAATATACGTAGCTATATTAGTTTTTTGGGCACTATTCTTCTTCTTCTATAAATATTCTTCTTGATCAATTTCTATAAAAAGGAACTCAACAGAATCATATGAATACCTAAATTAAGTCTTGCATATTGGCGAGTATTGTCGAAGGCACATGAGGGTGTAGACTTATTTTAAACTTCAATTTTGTAAGCAAGTCTTAAACTAGTTTTTATTTCATACTTGAGAAAATCTTGATGATTTAACATTCCATTTAAGAACTGTTTCAAAAATAAGTAATCTTTTTCAAAATTCACCTTATCTGTTTGTCTTGAATGTATCAAAAATCAAGTTTTAAATTTGGCCTATAATCTAGTTGAGGCATCAATACTTTCAAGAGAAAAACACATAGTTGAATAATAGAATAGTAGGCCGGGATCTTTTCCTTATTAAAAACACAAACAAAATCATTCCCAAACTTCTTTTTAAATTCACTTTTCCAAAACCACTTCTAAATCTTCATTTTTCTTTAAATCACTACTCTACTCTCTATCTTCTTTTCATATGAAAAAACCAACACTTAAACTTTTATTTCTCAAAATACCGAAACACTTTCATCGCATCTTTCCTCGTGGACACGACCCGTTAACCTTAAGCTACACGGTATTTCTAATTTCTTGTAATCATTGATCTACTTAACAGTTACTAAACATGATATAACCTTTGGAGTTGGAGTACTGAGTTGGTTTATACATCAGCCTAGAGAGGTTCACTAGACAGCTGCTCTGAGGATTCTTTCGTATATCAAAAGCTCTCCTAAAAAAGATTTGTTGTACAAGAACATAAACATGTTCATATTTTTGGCTATTCTGACTCAAGATATGCTGGTGCCAAGGGAGATAGGAAGTCTACTACTGACTATTGCACATTCGTTGGAGGAAATCTGGTGATATGAAGGAGAAAGAAATAAAATGTTTCCACATCCAGTGCAGAGACTGAGTATAGAGTCATGGCACATACTACTAGTGAAATGATGTAGCTGAAGAATCTATTATTAGAGTTTGATTTTCGTCATCTTGGTCCTATGCCTATATTTTGTGATAATTAGTTTGCTTTCTATATCGCACAGAAGTAAGAGTTCCATGAGAGGACTAAGCATATAGAGGTTGACTGTCATCTGGTCAGAAATGCATGGACCGAAAAGGTAGTTTCTCTCTCGTTTATTCCATCTTCAAAGCAGTTGATAGATCTACTTACCAAAGTAGCTTCTCCAAATCTGTCTTATGTAGCAAGCTGGGCATGGTTGACATTTATGCTCCAGTTTGAGAGGGAGTGTTTGCTATTGGGCTTTTACCCAATAGACCTATACTCATCATTTGTATTATATATATGTATTGTCTCTTCTTTATTATCGTTCAATTCATTTTGAGAGTTTCTATTTCTCTACAGGTTCAATTGGGATTTCATTCTCAAACCATCATAATCCTTTAAAGGGTAGATTTGCAGGTTGGTTTAGAATTTCAATTCTTTTCCTTATCGATCCTGCATTATCTTTTATAAGTGGATTATTAAGTTAACAGGAGGAATGAAGTGTGGTCTTGGACTTGCATGCGCTAGGATGGAGAGAGCTAGAGAGGAACTAGTGACCAAGGCTGGGAATCATTGGTAGAGAATAGGTGAGTTTTGTTTCTGCTCAGACAAGTTTTCTTATCTAATATTATAATTTGTATATTTATATACTTGTCTTTTTTCTCTCCTTTTTCGTTTGAGTTTACTATGTCAGTATAAACTATAAAGCAAGTTACTTTGATGAGGTGTCCTTTTTGGTTATGGTTACAAGGAAAGTCTTCTCCAGCAATGTCATCTCCCTTCCCCCAAATTTTACTAGTTCTAAGTGTTAATCTCATATGAAGGTGGCCCACTTAACCTTGATTATTTGCATTGGATTCCTATTAAAGTTAACTGATATTAAGGATGCCCATATTATTGTCACATTTATATAGTTATATGGTCTCTTGAAATATAAAGGGTACCATGATGGAAAGGTTTATTTCAAGGGGACTTATGTGCAAATGTGCGACCCACTTTTCTCCTCCTGTAAAGAAAACAAAACTCACGCTCATTTTTGGGTCTCTCCATCAGAAAAGAATAGAGGGTTTTGGGAAAGGAAAAGGAGATAGAGAAAAGAGGATCAATTTGCATTAGGGTTTGCAGGATCTTCTTCTTCAATTCATCAAAGGAATCAAGGTCTTCTTCAACCTTCATCTAATCAATGGCTTCAGGTATGTATCATGTATTATGTTATTTACATGAATTTCAATTGCTTGAGATGTATATGATTCTTGTCATGGCCATTATTCCGCATTAAATATATTTTATTTCCAACATTTGGTATCAGAACCATGGTTAAAGAATCGATACATCTTGGATTTAGGAATTATGAAAAGTTAGGGTTTTTGATTAACGATTCAATTTTTGATCATTTTAATTGTAGAATTTGTAGAGGATTTAATAGCCCTAATATCATGTTCATATTCCTCTAATTATGCAATTAAATTGGGATCAAAATCAAGGAATTAAAAAAAACCCTAATTTTGATAATTATGGATTAAAATCGTCGGAACAGGAACTGTCTCAAATAACTGTTTCGTCGACTATTAGTCGACTAATAATAGGCTATAGTCGACTAATTTATTTTCCCGAAAGTTGAGAACTTTCTGTTGGATTCAGGAGTCGACTTATAACTTTTGACTAGTCGACTAGTAAAGTGTATAGTCGACTAACCATTTTGTCAAGTCGACTAATTTTCAACCGAAAGTTTGTCTTCCCACAGGAGTCGACTAATAAAATTGTGTAGTCGACTAATAAAATATATAGTCGACTAATAATATTGGTATAGTCGACTAACTTTCTTTTGCCCTAGTCGACTAGACCTAAATGTGTAGTCGACTGGACTTGACCCAAGTCGACTAATCCTTCCTTGTAGTCGACTAATACCTGTTAATAATCAATCATAATGTACATTACACATTTAAGTTATTGTGTTAGTATTGATTGATGCTTGGTCAAGTAATGTATTGAGATATTATGGCTTTACTCAAATAAAAAGGATTAGAGAATATTATTGGTTAGTTTTGTATTCATAAGGCTTATTGATTTAGTAGTTGCCAAAGTGACCTAGGTTAGTAAATCTTATGAATATACAACTACATAAAAGACTTGTCAATGTAAGTGACATTAAAGACAATAATATTCTCGATGGCAGTTCTAGTTAGGAGATTGGGACTGGCCCAAAGGAAAGTCTCTTTCAAATAATTATGAACCGGGGTAGGGTAGTATAATTTATGTAACTTAGTGGTGTGGAATTGGATACCCAAAGGTAACATGACTTACTAACTAAGTGACATAAATTATATTAGACCTACATAGGTGATAAAAGTTCTCACCTAAAGAGTGAACACTAGATATGCTTAGGTTTCGCCCAAAGGAGAAATCAAAGTGATATCAATAGTTCATCTTAATTAAATTTAAAACTTGTATTGATTCGAGGCATTAATGTGAGCTTGTCCTATTATGTTTCAGTGAACGTCCCTACTTCCCTTCACACTCATGCCACTAGCATTCCAGTCTTGGATGGTACCAACTTTTCAGAGTGGTTTGAACATGTACAGTTTACACTGGGTGTTTTGGACCTAGACATGGCCTTAATAGTTGACAAACCTGATGAAGTAACTGCTGAGAGTACAGCAGAACAGGTCAGCCATGCCAAAGCTTGGGAAAGGTCTAATAGGCTCAGTCTTATGTTCATAAAGATGACCATAGCTAATAACATCAAGACTTCACTCCCTCCTACAACTAATGCATCTGAACTATTAAGTGCGGTTAAAGACCGTTTTAAGTCTGCAGATAAGTCATTAGCTGGCACCCTAATGGCTGAACTTACCACCATGAAATATGATGGTAATAGAGGAGTTCAGCAACACATTCTAAACATGACTGATAAGGCTGCTAAGCTAGGATCACTGGGAATGAAAGTGGATGAGTCCTTCTTGGTACAGTTCATCCTCAACTCGCTTCCTTCTCAGTTTGGGCCATTCAAGATCCACTACAATACTCATAAGGATAAGTGGAACTTGAATGAGCTAACTGGTATGTGTGTACAAGAGGAGGTGAGACTGAGGCAAGAAGGACAGCACTCAGTGTTGGCAGTAACTTCAGGAGGTATCCATAAGAAAAGTAAATATGGAAGAGGTAAGAGATTTCCATCAAAAAAAGGAAATGACCATGGGGAAAGTAGCCAAGGTCATAGAAAAGCTTTCACTGTCAAATGCTACTTCTGTGGCAGAAAAGGACATGTGAAGAAGGACTGCAATAAGAGGAAAGCTTGGTTCGAAAAGAAAGGTACAAATCTTTCTTTTGTATGTTTGAATCAAATCTTGCTGAAGTTCCTTCTAATACTTGGTGGATTGACTCTGGAACCACAACTCACATAACTAATTCAATACAGGGATTCCTTACAACCCGGAAACCAAAGGAAAGTGAGAGATTCGTCTTTATGGGGAACCGTCTTAAAGTGGAGGTCGAATATGTTGGTGTTTATCGACTACTCTTGGAGACGGGTCATCAGATGGATCTTGAGGATACTTTTTATGTACCTTCGATTTCAAGAAACTTAATGTCATTATCCAAATTAGATGTTTTTGGATATTCTGTTTTGTTTAGTTGTGGAAAACTCTCTTTAATGTATAATTCAATTCCGGTTGGACATGGAATTTTATGTGATGGTTTATATAAAATTTCATTGAATGATGAGTTTGCACAATCTTTATTATCTCTGCATTCGAATGTTGGTATAAAAACGTGGCTTAATAAATGAAAAATCCTCAATCTTGTGGCATAGACGACTGGGGCATATCTCCAGGGATAGAATTATAAGATTAGTGAAGACTGGGATTTTGGATAACCTAGACTTCACTGATTTTGATGTATGTGTGGATTGCATAAAAGGAAAGCAAACCAAACACACTAAGAAAGGTGCCACAAGAAGTAAAGAACTCCTGAAATTAATTCATACAGATATTTGCGGACCACTCTCCATTCCATGTTTTACTGGAGAGAGATATTTCATTACCTTTATAGATATCTGTCACGTTATGGTTATGTGTATCTAATTAATGAAAAGTCTCAGGCTGTTGACATCCTAGAGGTGTTCATTACAGAAGTCGAGAGACAATTAGATAGAAAGGTTAAAATCATAAGATCAGATCGAGGTGGTGAATTTTATGGTAGATATGATGAGTCAGGACAACATCCTGGCCCATTTGCCAAATTTCTAGAAAAGCATGGCATTTGTGCTCAATACACAATGCCAGGTACGCCTCAGCAGAACGATGTTGCTGAAAGGCGGAACCGAACACTTATGGATATGGTTAGGAGCATGATGAGCTTCTCAAATGTACCCAATTCATTGTGGAATGAAGCCTTAAAGACTGCTATGTATATTTTAAACAGGGTTCCTAGTAAGGCTGTCCCAACAACTCCTTTCGAGTTGTGGACTGGTAGGAAACCCAGTTTAAGACATTTACATGTTTGGGGTTGTCCAGCAGAGGCTAGAATATATAATCCACAAGAAAAGAAATTAGACTTAAAAACAATATCTGGGTATTTCATTGGTTATCCAGATAAGTCTAAGGGATACAAATTTTATTGTCCTAACCATAGTAAAAGAATAGTTGAAACTGGTAATGCCAGATTCCTGGAAAATGGTGAAATTAGTGGGAGTGCTGAACCAAGAAAGGTAGATCTTGAAGTGGTAAGGGTAAATATTCCAATACCCTTTCCTTCAAGAGAAATTGTTGTCCCTCAGCTTGACCATCAAGTTGAGATACCAGAACAACAAGTTAATGTTGGTTCACCACTCCATGAGGATATTCCCATTGAAAATATTGTAGAACCACCACAACCGGCAGCTTTGAGAAGATCTCAAAGGGAAAGAAGATCTGCCATTTCAGATGATTATGTGGTATATCTACAGGAATCTGACTATGATATTGGGATTAATAAAAATTCAGTTTCATTTTCACAAGCCATAGAATGCAATGATTCTAGTAAATGGGTTGATGCTATGAAAGATGAGTTAAAATCTATGCACCAAAACCAAGTCTGGGATCTCGTTGAATTGCCTTATAACTGTAAGAAAGTCGGGTGTAAATGGGTCTTTAAGACCAAGCGCGACTCTAAAGGCAATATCGAACGATATAAGGCTAGACTTGTGGCCAAAGGTTTCACTCAGAAAGAAGGCATTGACTATACAGAGACCTTCTCTCCAGTATCAAAGAAGGATTCTCTTAGAATCATTATGGCACTTGTAGCTCATTATGATTTGGAGTTACATCAAATGGATGTGAAAACTGCTTTTCTAAATGGAAATTTGGATGAGGATATCTACATGGAGCAACCTGAAGGGTTCGCAATTAAAGAACAAGAACACTTGGCTTGCAAATTAAAGAAATCTATATATGGACTTAAACAAGCTTCCAGGCAATGGTATATAAAGTTTAACGATACCATTACCTCTTTTGGATTTATAGAAAACACTGTTGATCAGTGTATATATCTAAAGATCAGTGGGAGCAAGTTTATTTTTCTGGTTCTGTATGTAGATGACATCTTGTTAGCCAGTAGTGATCTTGGTTTGCTGTATGAAACTAAAAGTTATCTTACCAAGAATTTTCAGATGGTTGATATGGGTGAGCCAAATTATGTTATTGGCATAGAGATCTTCAGGGATAGATCTCAAGGATTGCTAGGATTGTCTCAGAAAGGGTATATCAATCGAGTCTTGGAAAGATTTCATATGGAAATGTGTTCAGTCAGTCCTGCACCCATTCAGAAGGGTGACAGATTAAGTGGTAGCCAGTGTCCCAGAAATGACTTAGAAAAGGGTCAAATGCAGAAAGTTCCGTATGCATCAGCTGTTGGGAGCTTGATGTATGCAAGCACTTGTACCAGGCCAGATATCAGCTTTGCTGTTGGGATGTTGGGAAGATACCAGAGCAATCCAGGAATGGAGCACTGGAAATTAGCTAAGAAGGTTATGTGGTATCTTCAAGGGACAAAGGACTATATGCTCACATACAGGAGATCTGATCAGTTGGAGGTGATCGGCTATTCAGACTCAGATTTTGGTGGTTGCCCAGATAGCAGGAAGTCTACCTCAGGATTTATTTTCTTGCTAGCAGGTGGGGCAATCTCGTGAAAGAGTGTGAAGCAGTCCATTATTGCTTCATCCACGATGGAGGCTGAGTTTATAGCATGTTTTGAAGCCTCGAATCATGCATTATGGTTAAGGAATTTCATCTCAGCACTTGGTGTAGTTGACTCTATTGCCAAGCCGCTGACGATATATTGTGACAATACAGCAGCCGTATTTTTCTCTAAGAATGGTAAGTACTCTAATGGTTCTAGACACATAGAACTTAAGTACTTGGTGGTTAGAGAAAGAGTTGAGAAACAAAAGGTGTCAATTGTAAGTATAAGTACCACTTTAATGGTTGCTGATCCAATGACAAAGGGATTGTCTCCAAAGACATTCAAGGAACATGTTGTAAGAATGGGTCTTTTAGGCAATCTGTAAATGTGTATTTTGGTACTTATGTAATTGACATTATTGTACAAATAAAAGTTTGTTTCTGTGTTTCCTGTTATCCAATTATGTGTGCACATATTATGTTTGGATGTTTGTTAAACAGGAAATGTCTTTACAAGACAATTACAGGGGTCATTTTGGTTATGGACTCAATTAGTAAGGGTTATCAATGTTGTGGTACATAGAAGGGAGTATGACGTGGATGTTGTATAACCACTATGACTCGCATTGGTGGTCCAAGCTAATTGTAGTATTACAGTTTTTCATATTTAGACTTATCAGTTGTTGTTTTTAAAATTCGTGCACGTGTCAAAGTTTTTCAGTATGGAATCCAATGGAGTCAAAATGTTTTGAAAATGAGTCTTTTCTTTTATTTATTTTCTAAAGTTTTTAACCTAATCGGTGTTAGCACAAGAAGAACTAGAAATATGAGGAGTAAGGAGCAAGAACACAAAAATTTCTTTTCTATCAAACTCTTGCTCACTCATTTCATTCAAGGATGACAACACTATTTATAGACTCCTAATGACTCTTGAGATTCCACACACATTGGAATTCCACACACAAAGACTCTTAGACTTCCTCACAATGACTCTTGGGATTCCACACACATTGGAATTCCACACACAATGACTCTTAGACTTCCTCACAATGACTCTTGGTAATTACAAACTACATAATGCATTTGACCTCTCATCTCCTTAATTAATATTGTATTGGGAACTCCAAGGGACTTTGTTTGAGTTTATCTTTCAACAAATTCCTCCCTTAAACTCAAACATTTTTCATCCTTCATTCCAATCATCTTCTTGCAATTTTCGAATAGCGCTGTTGGTAGCGGCTTTGTAAAGATATCTGCCACTTGATCACGACTCGCAACGTGATTCAGTCGCACTTTACCTTTCTTCACATGTTCCCGTATGAAATGAAAACGAACATCTATATGTTTACTCCTTTCATGGTGCACCGGATTCTTTGCCAACTCAATTGCTGATTTGTTGTCAACTCGTATTTCGGTCGCTTCGTTTTGCTGGAGTTTTATCTCACATAGCAAATTTCTCAGCCAGATTGCGTGACACACGCACCATGATGCTGCCACATATTCTGCTTCGCATGTTGATAAGGTTACTATTGGCTGCTTCTTTGAGACCCATGTGAAAGCTGTGTCTCCCATATAAAACACATATCCCGATGTGCTTTTCCGATCATCTATATCTCCGCACCAATCACTGTCGGAGTAACCCACCAGTTTGTATTCATGTGTCTTCGAGTAGAATAACTCGAGTGATACAGTTCCTCGAATGTATCGAAGAATCCTCTTGATAGCCTTCAAATGTGAGTATTTCGGTTCCTCCATGAACCGACTCACTATCCCGACACTATATGCAATGTCAGGCCTTGTGCATGTGAGATACCGTAGGCTCCCAACTAAGCTCCGGTATTTGTTTGCATCCACTCGATCTCCTTCATCAAATTTTGAGAGTTTCGCACCAAGTTCCATCGGTGTTGCTACCGGGTTGCAATCTTCCATCTTGTTTTTCTTCAAAATGTCTTTTGCATACGCCTCTTGGGACACAAATATTCCCGATTTTCCTTACTTAACCTCAAGACCAAGAAAATACTTCATCAGCCCCAAATCTGTCATCTCGAACTCCCGAGTCATCGCTTCTTTGAAGTCTTTTATCATCTTCTCATTATTCCCCATGAATATGAGATCATCAACATAAAGAGCAACAAACAGCAAGTTACCTTTTTTCTTCTTCACGTATAATGCATGCTCATGAGGACATTGCATGAACCTGTTCCTTTTGAGATAGGTGTCGATTCGGGTATTCCATGCTCGCGGCGCTTGCTTCAGCCCATATAGCGCCTTCTTTAACTTCAACACTTTTTTCTCCTTCCCGGCTTTCATGTATCCAGGAGGTTGCTCCACATATACTTCTTCAAGCACACCATTTAAAAATGCTGACTTCACGTCCATTTGATAGATTGGCCACTTGAATTGTGCTGCTTGGGATATAAGAAGCCGAATTGTCTCCATCCTCGCGACTGGAGCAAAGACTTCATCATAATCAATCCCAGCCTTTTGTCTATAGCCTTTTGCTACTAGACGTGCCTTATATCTTTCTATCTCACCTTGGGCATTCATCTTTTTCTTATACACCCATTTTACTCCTATGGGTTGATGTCTTTTCGGCAGCTCCACCAACTCCCAAGTTTCATTTCTTTCAATAGCACTTATTTCTTCATCCATCGCGGCTTGCCATTTCTTATCTCTCACTGCTTCTTCAAAAATGATATTCTCAGCATCCACTAGAAGACATACTAAGTGTACTTCGCTTGTTGTCTCGTATAGATCTTGCAAGCTTCACATCTTCGGTTGTCTTGGTTCTTCTTCATCATCAGATGTCGGAGGGCTTGTCTGTTTGATTATTGGTGCAGAGGTTGATTCTTCTATTTCTTCCTCCTGCGTCACCTCCTTTTTGTTGTTCCAATCCATGCGCTTTCTTCATTCACTTGCACATCTCGGCTTACAACCACCTTTTCTTCGATCGGGTCGAATAACTTGAAAGCTTTTGTCTTCTCGTCATACCCGATGAACACGTACTTCTTACTCTTGTCATCTAGCTTGGTTCTTCTTTGATCCGGTACGTGCGCATAGGCCACACTACCGAATACTCTCAAATGTGATACGGTTGGTTTTCGTCCGCTCCAAGCTTCCTGGGGTGTTTGATCTCCCATCTTCGCGTGTGAGCACCGATTTTGCACATACACAGCACATTGCACCGCTTCTGCCCAAAATTCTTTTGGCATGTTTTTGCTCTTCAACATCGACCGAACCATATCAAGAATAGTCCGGTTTTTCCTCTCGGCCACACCATTTTGCTGAGGTGAGTATGGTGCAGTCAAGAATCTTCTGATTCCTTGTTCCTCGCAGTAGCTTTTGAAAGCAGTTGACATGTACTCTCTGCCTCTGTCCGATCGTAAGGCCTTGATATAAAGACCAGTTGTCTTCTCTACTTGCATCTTGAATTTCTTGAACACCTCGAGTGCCTCGGACTTTTCTTTCATGAAGTAAACCCAAGTCTTCCTTATGTAGTCGTCAATAAAGGTGATAAAGTACCTCTTCTCACTGAATGACTTAGGTGTGATCGGGCCACATATATCGGTATGTACCAACTCGAGAGAACTCCTTGCACGATATTCCGCCCTTTTCTGAAAAGTGTTCCTTGTTTGCTTGCCAAGTACATACCCTTCGCAAAATTTCTTGGTGTAGTCCATATCTGGTAACCCGTGGACCATATGCTTCTTTGCTAATTCTGTTAGGCCGCCATAATGTAAGTGTCTGAACCGCAAGTGCCACAACGAGACTTTGTCATCCATGTTGACTTGTAAGCACCTTTCTCGCACACTTCTCAAGTTGAGTTTGAACATCCGATTCTTGGCCATCTCCACTCGTGCAAGTAACCGGCCTCCTTTGTCTTTCAAGTGTAACATTCGATCTTTCATGAAGATCGAATATCCCTTCTCTAATAATTGGCCCATGCTAAGGAGATTACTTTTCATGTCAGGCACATAGTAGACATCCTCAATTGTCCCTTCTTTGCCATCCTTTTGAGAAAAGCGTATTTTTCCTCGGCCTTTGACTTGAACCTTCGACGCATCTCCAAATGACACGTGCCCATCTTCTATCTCTTGGATCTCCATAAAGAGATGTTTGTGCCCACTCATGTGATTGCTAGCGCCTGTATCGAGATACCAGACCGAGTCGCTATCAGGAATAATGTCTTTATAGGCCATCATGAGAACACCATCGTCTCTTATCTTCTCTTCCGTGACTAGTTTCGCATTTTCTTCTATCTTTTTGTCGGAGTAGCACTCTTTTGCGTAGTGTCCATATTTGCCGCATTTGTAGCACTGGACATTTTGACGATTTGACCGGCCGCCTCTACCACGACCGCGTCTTTGACCACGCCAATTTTGTTGGATCGGCTGGTCCTTTTCTTTCGAGTTGTCTCCGCGTCCGCAGCCTCTACCGTGACCACGACCTCCACGGTCGCGTCCTCGACCACGCCAGTTTTGCTGGGCATACATCGTCTTGTCCTCCTTGATAGTTGCCTTAGATTGTAAGGCCTCTTCGAGCAGATCTTGTTTCTTCTTCTTCCGTTGCTCATGCGCCTCGAGAGAACCGGCGAGATCATCTATGGTCATCTCCTCCAGATTCTTCGACTCCTCAATTGCGCATACAACATTTTCGAAATTCTCGGTCAATGACCGCAGAATCTTCTCCACGACCCTTGAATCGGTTATGGTTTCTCCATTGTGTTTGAGTTGATTCACCACCGTTTGTACACGCGTGATGTAGTCAGATACTCCTTCTGACTCCTTCATTTTCATGGCCTCCAATTCACCTCGTAGAGTTTGAAGCCGCACTTGTTTAACACGGTCGGCGCCTTTGAAGACTTTTTGCAAAATCTCCCATGCCTCCTTCGAAGTTGCCGCACTAGCAATCTTCTCGAACCCCGACTCATCTACCGCTTGGAATAAGAAGTAGAGAGCGGTCTTGTCTTTCGTGCGCGTTTCTTTCAACGCCTTTAACTGATTCAGCGTCATGTTATCAGTAGTAGCCGGCTCTGTGTAGCCATTCTCAACTACTTCCCACGCGTCTTGTGCACCAAGCAACACCCGCATCTGAATGCTCCAATTGTCATAGTTCGTCTTTGTGAGGCGTGGTAGCGGCATCTGCCCCAGCGGTGTAGGCTTTTGTCCCAGCGGTGTACTCCCGGAATTTGCCATGGCTGTCACCGACGGTCTTCACCTTCAGCACTTGTCTTCGCTTTCGGTACTTAGTTTCGCCTTCGCACTTAACTTCGCCTTCGGCAACTTGTCTTCGCCTTTGCCTTTAGCACTTATACTCGCCTTCGCCTTCAGCACTTGTACGAAGTGGTAGGGGCGGTCTTCTCCAAGCTTCAAGCTTCAAGCTTCACAATGGGAATCACCTCCCAAGAAGCTTCAAGCTTCACCTTGCTTCAAGCTTCAACCTTCACAATGGGAATCACCTCCCAAAGAAGCTTCAAGCTTCACCTTGGCTCTGATACCAATTTGTTAGCACAAGAAGAACTAGAAATATGAGGAGGAGGAGTAAGGAGCAAGAACACAAAAATTTCTTTTCTATCAAACTCTTGCTCACTCATTTCATTCAAGGATGACAACACTATTTATAGACTCCTAATGACTCTTGAGATTCCACACACATTGGAATTCCACACACAAAGACTCTTAGACTTCCTCACAATGACTCTTGGGATTCCACACACATTGGAATTCCACACACAATGACTCTTAGACTTCCTCACAATGACTCTTGGTAATTACAAACTATATAATGCATTTGACCTCTCTTCTCCTTAATTAATATTGTATTGGAAACTCCAAGGGACTTTGTTTGAGTTTATCTTTCAACAATCGGTTAGTGGTCCAAGTGGGAGAATGTTAATCTCATATGAAGGTGGCCCACTTAACCTTGATTATTTGCATTGGATTCCTATTAAAGTTAACTGATATTAAGGATGCCCATATTATTGTCACATTTATATAGTTATATGGTCTCTTGAAATATAAAGGGTACCATGATGGAAAGGTTTATTTCAAGGGGACTTATGTGCAAATGTGCGACCCACTTTTCTCCTCCTGTAAAGAAAACAAAACTCACGCTCATTTTTGGGTCTCTCCATCAGAAAAGAACAGAGGGTTTTGGGAAAGGAAAAGGAGATAGAGAAAAGAGGATCAATTTGCATTAGGGTTTGTAGGATCTTCTTCTTCAATTCATCAAAGGAATCAAGGTCTTCTTCAACCTTCATCTAATTAATGGCTTCAGGTATGTATCATGTATTATGTTATTTACATGAATTTCAATTGCTTGAGATGTATATGATTCTTGATTCATGGCCATTATTCCGCATTAAATATATTTTATTTCCAACACTAAGCCGCATATTGTTCTTGAGAAAGCCTGCTATATGCATCTTTGGCTTGAATATATAGTTTAGTTTAGATTTTCTTGTGTTACTTGTGATGATAAAGGTCGAAAAGATCTTTAAATTTTAATTTTGTCAAATTTCTCATTTCTTCTTTTTAAAATTGATTTGAGTTTCTCTTTGTATCTAGTTGACAACTAGAAACTAGTGTTCCAACAAATGACATGTAAAGGAATTAGGTATTACAACCCAACACAGAAAATTTAAGGTGCTAATACCCGTTAAATGATTTTATGGGTGTTAAGACGCACCAGGAAAATTCATGGGTGTTGAGACTTGTTCCAATGACATGGTTGTTAAGACCCATTAAAAGGATATTGGTGTTGTGGTCCATTAAGATTTATGGGTATTAAAACCTAGAATAGAGGATTCATGGGACCTGTCATGGAAACTACACGGATGTATGAACTCCTTAAAGAAAGAAAGAGCTCAAGGGTGTTAAGACCCGTTAAAAGGTTTTGTGGGTATATAACATTTAAAACTTAAAAGATATTTTGAGTGTTAAGACCTATTAAAGAAGATTCACAGGTGTTCAGACCTGTTAAGATTTGATGTTATTAAGAATCTTTTGGGTGTTAAGCCCGCTTAGCACATTTCATGAGCAATAAGACCAGTTACACATATCTCATGGGTATTAAGATCTGTTTAGCATATCTAATTGGTATTAAACTCATTATAATATATCATGGTATTAAGAGCCACTTAGCACATCTCATGATATTGATACGCTTTGCTTTGCCAAAACTTGCTGTTAAGGATGACAATCTTGCGGTTAATAATCATGTAGAGAAAGAGAGAGAGAGAGAGAGAGAGAGAGAGAGAGAGAGAGAGAGAGGCTATGAGGGCTACTATTAGGAATACGAGAGTGAGGGAGAAGGTATCCCCCCGAAAGTGGAAATCGAGAGTTTATATCTTAGTCCATGTATGTGTATTCTGAATTTGGTTAGGAGGAAAGAACGCTTCCTACATCTGCCAGATCGGATGCCTAAATATCCGGAATAATAGTAGAGCAAAATAAATGCTAATACCATTGTATTGGACATCTGTAAAATCCTCTTGCTTTCTTTAAGATATGAAGACTACTATCAGGAAATACGAGAATGAGGTGAAGGTATGCAGGCTTTTGGTATGCAGGCTTTTGTTTTTGACAAAGTGGAAAATAGAGTTTTTATATCTTAATCCATGTTTTGCTTAGAACTTGCTGAACTTGGTCTGGAAAGATTTTTTCCTACAATCTGCCTAATCAGATGCTAATATGTTGAATAATATTAAGACCAAGAAGGATTTAAACGCCAATCAAGTAAAAAGTTTCAAATTTTGGTTGATCAATCAACCATCATTGCCAGTCATGACCTGTGGGATGAATAGTTGATCAATCAATCAATCATCCAATCCAATGTCCATCGCTTGATTGATCGGGCAAGCTAGTTGAACGATTTGCTCTGATCCTAATTTTCTTTCTTACCACTCGTGAATTCTTATTTGGCTAGTCAACTGGTCAGGTCTTGTAATATAGTTTAGATCTCCTAGTTTAGAGTTTATTCTAAGGCTTTCGCTTGCTTTTTGATGTGCCACACAACTTGAATTACTAGATGTTCCTTTGACCTTTGTTTCCATATGCAACCTTTACCAGTCTTTTGCACTCGTTGCCGATCATGATTCATATGGTCTTTATATTGAACAATTTTAGGGTGTAATTGATGGGGAACTTGGAAGACCAATTGGAGAAGAATTAATTTAGTAGCATTTTATTTTATTTAGTAGTCTTTTTTTTCCTTATTTAAAGCATGAGTAATGCACGTGACCTTTATCTATTTATACTTTTGTAACTCTTCTTCTTGAGATTAATGAATAGATTATTGAGATTTTGAGACATTGAAACATTAAGTGGGTTCTTTTGAATCTTCGTGTGAGGCATGGAGTGGGAGAGCGATTTTCTGAGTCTCAGGTCCGAATCTAAATCTTCGTGTGCAATACATGGAGTGGGTGAGGATCACCTAAGTGAGAGGCCCGAATCAATTTTTATCCACCGTTATCCCCAAATGATCAAATCCTAGTTTTTTCCTTTCGTCTATACGTCAATTTTAGTATCAGAGCCAGGTTTTGAAGCAGTTTTCTTCCAATCACATCCAGTCTCTGTTACTGCTATTCAAGGACTTTCGCACGTGATTTTCAGCTCTCGATTTTGAGTAATACTCGGAGGAATCTTACAGGATTCTATGTTGAGCGTGAACTACTCACCTCAAGTGAAATCGGGCTTGAACTGAATTTCAATTGTTTAATTATTTGCAAATATTATTGGACTGCACTAATTTGTTAGCGATATTGTGATTTGTTTCTCTATAGTGATTTGCATCATTGTTTGCTATTTTCATCATTTTAGAATTATATTTCCTTATGTTTAGAAATGAGCCTTTTAGCAGATTTTAACCTCATCATTTAGTTTATGCATTTAATGTTGTTTGAGTCTAGGATTTCGCATTGCATCCAATGTTTGATTTTCATTTGTATCTTAGATTGGTGCATGTTTAGTAACGGGAAGCCGTATAAGCAACATGATTAATCAAGATAAAATACAAACAGACATGTCATATAAGCTTGATCATATGCTGAGGCAACTTCGGGATCTCAATTTACAGTTAGAGGATAAAATCATGACTCGAGGATAGAATCTCAAACCGGTGCCTCTCAAAGAGTCGAGATATTAATATTATGCCTAGTGATGATATGGATGACTCGAGGGTTGTTGAAGATGTCTACATTTCTTTCAAGTGTGTTGATGAAGATTTCAGTACACTGACTCTTGATGAGGTTCATGTTTCTTCTGAGAGCACTAGTGATGTTGTAGATGCGTTAGTGGAGTCTAGTACACCTATACCTGATGTGATCTATGTTCATGAGGATGGTTCTAGTGATTTTGAGCATACATTAGTAGGGTCTAGTGTGCCCATACAGGTTGCTAGGTATTCAGTTTTCATATTTATGATAGAAGATAAGATTGAGTATGTGATAGTGCTACTAGCGTTGTTATATCTAGTAAGCCGTCAGAATCTCCTTATGCAGATTGTTAGATACCCACTTCTTGCATGAAGAGAAGAAATCGGTTCATCTCTTGAAATTCGATCCTTTTCCTAAAGAGAGTGAGGCAGAGGTTGAGTCTATTGGGTTACATTTAGTGTTTCTTATTCTAGTGAGTTATTATAGTTTTTTTTGTTATGGTTTATCACATTACTCCTAGTGTTTCTTCTCTTAGTGAGTGTTCGGAGTTATTTCCTGAGTTCCTTCAGATTTTTATTGGTCTTAATGATGACTACAAATTTGCTACATATTCACATAAGTTGATAATGATGTGATGGTTATAATTTACTTTGAGAGGTTCTCTCTAGGAATTGCGATGACGTTACACGCTCGATATACATGGTATTATAGAGTTTTAAGGAAGATTGCTTTCAGACCTATGAGTTAGATATCCCATGTGATCTTGGTATCAGTCAAATTTTCTGTGGGGAGGATTCAACTCTTTCTGATGCACGAATGCCGATTCCACGACTACCACTATGTCTTGATTGAGATGTTTCGTGCAAGTAGATTGTTAAGTTCAACTCGGACATGCTTGATATTTGTTATCGTTACATTCATCGTAGATGAATGCTTTCAAGTTGGAAAGAATAATGGGGACATCACTTCATGATTTCGAGTACTAGTTTCCTTAGTTATTTTTATTTTATTTGGTTTAGTCCCACATGGGTTTGTTTAGTTATTTTTATTTTATTTAGTTTAGTCCCATATTAATTGTGGTGGAATCCTTCTTCTTGATGTTCGCCTATATAAGGTCAAAGTAGTCAGCTTATAAGATATTGATTTATGAAACTCTTGTTTAGCATGCTGATTTACTTTACAAATTTTTTTGTTAGCGAGTTGCAAAAGTGAGTGAGAGATCACTTAGGTAAGAGACTCAAATTTAAATCTTCGTGTGCGATGTATGGAGCGGGTGAGATCACCTGGGTGAGAGATTCGAATCAATCTTTATCCGTTGTTATCCTCAAATTATCAAATCCTAATTTTTTCCCTTTCGTCCTGCGTTAGTAATGTTGGATATAGCAATGCATCTTTAGGTTGGTCACCCTAAGATGCCTACTTTTGTGGTGGTGAATTTACATACAGCTATATCGTTCTTTGCTTGGTGTTATTGTGATCTTTCCCTCGGGCATGGATGCACACCTGTAAAGCTTAATTGTACTACTATAGAATTTTAAGTGGAATCTTAGGAGTCGAAATGTACATGATTAAAAATACTTAATGAAGCGTTAAAAAATTTAAAATCAAACTCTAAAATCCAACCATTTGATATGGCCTATGACTTCGAAATAGGCCAAAAACAAACAGACTATATATGGTTTAAAGATCTTTCGCCCTTGTATTGGCACCTTCAAAATAAACAGCGTAAAGTAGTATGTTGGACAAAATTATGGTACATTGCGTATGCATGGAGAATCCAACACTTTACTGTTGGCTAAAGAGTTTGAAACCCCTATACACCAAAATTTAATGGGTTTTAAATATAACAGATTATCAATCTAAACCCCTTTTCTTATAAGCCATATATTTTGAGACAGAAGTAAGGAATCTCAAAAAACGCTTGCTTCTTCATCTTCATCTAATTCTTCCCTTCTCAAAATTAGTTCGAGTATGGACCACGACTCAAATACAAGATTTCTTCAGAAAAATTAACTAAGTTTTGTCTACCAGCTATTAACCTGTCATGAACCCTTTATTGGTATCTAATTCCTGGACCACATGTAACTGTAGCAATTGAAGGCCATGTAATAGAACCTTGGTAGTTAATTAGTTGGTAGATAATGGTCTTTCATCCTCATGCAACTGATGAGCAAGCCTCCAAATTCCCCCAGACTGAGAAAGCGCCTAGAATAATAGGTAAGATGACATAGTTTGCTGTAGGGAGTTGAATCCATCTCCAACGCACAAGATAGGACAAAGAGGCAAGTGGAGTCACATTTGTTGCTCATTACTTATAGAAGATTATTGATCTTGTTGCCTGGAACTCAAAGAATGTGATGTTTTATTTTGCTTTTGCAACACCTGTTGATTAGTCCTACTTTCACAGTAAAAATATATCCTGTTATGTTGGTATCTTGTGATACAGCAGGCTCCATAGATCGCAATTTCTTTTTTCCCCCTTGGAGGGAGTTAGTGCTTTTGGATTTTTCTTTTATTCTTGGGTCACGGTCACTGCAACCAATATGTTCTGAAGTGCAAAAATCCCTGCATAAATCAATGGCTAGACGCTATGGATATGATTTATTGTTTAATTTTTCAGGAAAAATTTGAGTTGCATCTCAATTGTCAATCTGGCAAAACTAGTCAAATACCTTAAATGGGTATTTAAGTACTAGAAGTCAACAAAAAGACATCAGGTTCCTTAGTTGCTGAGAAGGCGGACTCTCAAAATTTCTAAGAATGACAAAAATAGTCTCTCTTCCTCTTTAAGGGTTTAGTTTTGTTTGTTCTTGATGTTATATATATATTGGTGTGGACTTGAACAAAAACTGCTGAGGTTTTTAAATAAGATGAATTCTTTGCCTTGTGAATAGGGCTTCATTAACTATCTCAATTATTTTTGAGGTATGTAGTCTGAGAAATCTCAAAAATTTGAATGGTTTAAACTTTTTTGAGTAAACCTTATTTTATTTGCAGGTATATAGATTGTATCAATTAAACAAAGGAGCACATTTTCTTGAAAGGTTGATGTTCTCAATGAGGGAATCAGCCATGACTCCTGAATTATTGGAAAGAAGTGGTGCCATGTTTTCTCTGATTACTGTGCTTCAAGTCCTGGGCCTTGTTTGTTTGTGGGTGGTCTTTGATAACCTTTCTTCTCACTCTTTCCTTCCAGACCTGTGACAGAGAACTACTAAATTTGTAAGTATATTATATGCATACCATATATTATTTGTACCTCTTTTTAGTTATATAAAATTGGTGTATAATGGATATAAAATAGGAGTGGGTCCCTACTGCCACTTGGATGATGTGTCTCCTAGGAGTTCATATGTTTGAGTTCATGTGGTGAGAGTTTATGTTTTAAGTTTTATTTATCTTTTGTAATTAGTTTTATATATATATATATATATATATATATATATATATATATATATATATATATATATATATATATATATATATATGTGGTATCACAACGGTCTGGATAAGAAGTAAAGGGTGAGTAGTAACAGTGGCCAAATACTTTGATAAGAAGTACCTGAGTACTAGAGAAGTTATTGGAAAGTTCATATTTATTTTATATATTAGTGTAAAACTGATAATTATGGCAAAACAATCTCATATTTAAACTATTACATGGTGAAACAATGTAATTATATAATATCAAAAGATATTTTTTGTTTCTGTTATCTAATGTCATCAACGCTGCGTTTCTTGCTCCTTCACCGAGTGGAGCTGGATGATTCTATTAGGTTTATGGTTAGGCTAACCTTTGCTGCATCTCTACAGGTTGTATTATCCTCTGCCTCCAAAAAGTTGGGATAGAGACTTCTGTTGTTTTCATTGTATAGAGCAACCATTTTTGGTGTTATTTAAGGAAAAAAAGGAAAATAGAAAGAATAGGCACATGTACTGGTGAGCTCTGCTCACTAATGAGAAAGAAAAATCATCGGATATTATCAGAACAGACACAGTGTCTCCCCAAAAAATATACAATTTAATTTATAATAATCCCGTCTAAATAGTTCTCTTACATGAATCCAATTGCTTCCACACATGCATTTCAGATGCGAAAAGAAAAAAAAGGAATCTAGTTTATATTTATGTATATTGTTAATTATAGCATTTGCTGTTATCTATGATTTAAACTGTAGATTGTATTACAGTGAGAGAATGTTGTCATTTAATCATGCCCATCTCCCTCCCCGGCTACGAATATAAAGGAAATATTTATCTGCCATAATGCTGAAACTTGAACAATCTATGTCAAGGATCATGAATGCAATAAAGGTGCGTAAAATTTTCATCTGATAATTTCATTTAATTTACAGACGGTATAATTATCTAGCTTTTTTACCTTTGGGAATGAATTCCAGCGATCTCTCTCTCTCTCAAGATGGTTCTTCTTGTTTATTTCAAGTCCTTGTCATAGGTACTCGACTTTTCCTTTTACTAGAGGCATCTGCAAGAGCTAAAACTGAAATACATTGGAAATTCTCTTTCAGCTATGAATGGAGAGAGACACTGAGAATCTGGGATTGTTTTTGAGGGGGGCTTGTTTGTCTCATGTTCCATTGTCTGCAATAATTCTCGACTCCCCCACTCAAATAATGATTTTTGAGGAGGGGGCTTGTTTCTCTCGAGTTTCATTGTAAGCAATAACTCCGACTCCCCCACTCAAATAATGACAAAACAGATGGAGTGCGAAAGACGCATGTAAAAAAGTTCATGGAAAGAGCCACGCTCCACCTCTCTAAAATAATTGTACTATTTGCCTAGTAATTCCATGGGTTTGCTCTGAACCTGTCATATCAAAATTTTGGGGGGTGGTTGTGTTTCGTGGCTGGATTCACAGCACGTGGCCAGTCATTCTCCACTGCTTTTCTTGATCAGAAGTGTAGGTGCATCTCTAATAGGTAGCTCTATTTTAGAGACCCTGTCTCTTCAAAAATAGAGATAAAAGTGATGCAGAGATTTACCAATTTCAATGTGTAATCTCTAAAAAAAAATAAAAAAATTGGAATTTTTTTAAACATTAAACTCTTTTTTATTTTCAAGTTTACCTTTATAGAGATTTGCCTTATTCAATTCTTACCCTCTTGACATCTATCTTCTATGTTTTTTTTAAATGTCTACTATACCCTTATCATTTTATTATTTGTGAAAATTTTGACATTTGTGTTCGAATTTACTCCAAATAAGTTATCATATTGAAAAAAATTCAAAAATTAAAATTCAAACTTACAAAATTTTAAAAAAATTTAAAAGTTAACATTTGCTAATTCTCAAATATTTCATCTCATAAACAAAATATAACAAAAGCAAATACAGCATAATAAACAAATTACAACTTAAAACAAAATAGAATAGTAACGAAATACTAAAATACATGAAGCTTCGTAGGCTCGTAGCCTTAGTACTCGGGTAAGTTGTCGGGAAACTTAACGAATGTTCTGATCTTTAAGTTAATGTTCACTTTTGAAGCATTTAAATAGGCTGATGGAAAAAAATTGATAGTAAAATTTAAAAAAATGAAAAAGTAAATTTATCTTATTTTAATTTTTTTTTTTAATAAACTAAACTTTATTATTTGGGACATAGATGTCAACATAAGAAACATGTACATAGGGTTGAAGGAAAAGTAAACATTAACACAATCATTGAGATACGGATGTCAAAAAAAAGAAAGGTGAACAAGACATGAATTTTTTGGGTATTTAAAAAATGAAATAGTGTTTTAGAGATGCCTTCACGAGAGCATCTCCAACTATTAGCTTTATTTTGGAGACCCTAACTCCTTTACAATAGAGATAAAGGTGATACAGAGTTTTGCCAAGTCCAATGAACAATCTCTAAAAAAGAATCTATGGATTTGTTTTAAACATAATTTTTTTTTTTTTCAATTTTACTTGTTGCCTGCTTCAATTCAGGCACAGCCGCACAGATATTGACACAAACACATGATTAACAAACACATCAGAAAATTACAAAGAGTGTCATATTTGTGGACATTTTTATCCTCAAAGAGTAGTCCAAAATACCCCTCCTTCTTCCTCATCCTTCCTCCACCTCTTCTTTTCGTGACGACTGCCGGCAGTCAGTCGTCAGTCCCCTGCGTCCCATGCCGCCCTCCCCTCACGTCGGCAACCTCCCCCCCCCCCCCCCCCCCCCCCCCCCCCCCCCCCCCTCCTCTTGTTGCAGCTGCTGCGGGCTGCTGCGAGGGAGGAGGGCAGAGAACAGGGGAGGGCGGGGGTGGGGGAGGAGGTTTCTCTGCCTTTTCTTCAATCTGAGAGATACATGAGGTTTTGTTTGATTTTTTAGATCTCTTCGCTTTTTGGATTTGATAGTTCATTTTGATTGAGATTATTAGTCCATTCGCTTTCACTTGGACTTCATGGGAGCCCTAGCCACTGGAATCCCCCAAACAAAGATTTCAGGTTTTTCTTCCCAGCAAGTTAAACACAGGAGGTTTGGTTAATTTCAAATGGAAGCTCTGGTTCAAATATAGTTAAAATTCAATTTATTAAAGTTGATCCATGATTGTAATGCTATTTTCACTAGAAGTGGAAATTTGTTCAAATCATCTATTAATGTTTCAACTAAAGATAGAAAAATTATCGGCAAAACATTTTATTCGGTTGAAGCACGCACTTTTGATGAGAATGTTGATGGAGATTCTTCGACTACTGCCCGGGGAAGGGTTGGGGTGCTTCCCTCGCCCCCGCCCTCATCCTCCGCAGCAGGAGGAGCAGGAGGATGAGAGAGGAGGAGGGCGAGGCTGGGGGAGGGGGAGGAGAAAGGAGGGGTATCTTGAGAATATTTTAAAAAATTTGTGTGTACCTTAATCAATTTTCTGAGTGCACAAATTTGATGTGTGCCTTAATCAATTCTCTTTGTGTCAATATCTGTGCCTCTTCAATTCTTGCACTCTTGACATTTATGTCCTGTTTTTTTTTATATAAATGTCTACTATACCCTTGTCCTATTATTTGTGAAAATTTTGACATTTGTGTCCGAATCTACTCCAAATAAGTTATCATATTGCCAAAAAAATCGAAAATTAAAATAAACAAATCCAAAAATTAACATTTGCTAATTCTCAAATATTTTATCTCGTAAGCAAGATACAACAAGAGCAAATAAGGACATAATAAGCAAATTACAACTTAAGCAAAATAGAGTAGTAGCAGCAAAATATAAACATACTTGAAGATTCGTAGCCCTGCTACTCTGGTAAGTTGTTGAAAACTTAACGAATATTGTGATCTTCAAGTTAATGTTCACTATTGAAATATTTAAATAGGATGCAAGAAAAAAATTGATAATAAATTTTTAAAAATATGATGAAATAAATTTATCTTATTTTTAAAATATTTTTTCTTTCTGTATAAATCAAACTTTATTATTTGGGACATAGATGTCAACATAAGAAACATGTACATAAGTTGAAGGGTGAAGTGGACATTAACACTGTCTTTTGGATATATATGTCAAAAAAAACATAAGAAAATGTACATAAGTTGAAGATAAAGTGGACATTAGCACAATCTTTATGACACCGGATGTCAAAAAAAAGAATGGTGAATAAGACAAGGGTTTCTTTGGGGTATTTTGAAAATGAAAATGTTTTAGAGATGCCTCCACGAGAGAGGAGCGGATATTGGCACCCACCAGATTGATGAAGGCGCCCACCAGATTGATACACCCACTGAATTGATTAAGACACTCCCAAATGTTTTTAAAAAAAATCCCAAAATAGCCCATCTCCCTTCTTCCCTGAATTGATCACCCGCCTACCAAATGGGTGCTCGCGATCGTCGAACCCACCCTCCCCCGCCGCCGTCGGACTCGTCCCCTCCCCCGCCGCCGTCGGACTCGTCCCCTCCCCCTGGCCCTCCTCCGTTAGCCCACACCCTCCCCTCCCCTCCCATGGCCGCTCTCTGCCAAGCCGTGGCTGACCTCCCCCAAGCCATGGCCGACCTCTCCCCTTTACCCCCTCCTCTTCTCCCAGACCTTCCCCTCCTCTAACCTTCCCCTCTCCCCTCCCCCCGCCCTCGCGACCGAACACGGGCGAGAGGAGGACGGGGAGAGGGAGGGGAGAGGGTGGAGCGTCGGCAGGGGAGGAGGAGCGCCGGCGGGGGCTTGCCGCCGTTCACTAGGAAAAAAGAGAAGGAAGAAAAGGGAAGAATATTTTAGACTTTTCCACAGGGTAGCTGTGTCCAAGAAACAATGGCACACTTGTAAACTTTGATGGGTGCCAATATCCGCTCCTTCATGAGAGCATCTCCAATCATTTGCTCTATTTTAGAGACCCCAACCCCTCTAAAACATAGATAAAAGTGATATAGAGCTTTGCCAACTCCAATATACAATCCTTAAAAAAGAATCTTTGGATTTTTTTTTTAAAACATAAAACTCTTTTTTTATTTTTCAATTTTACTTTTTGCCTTCTTCGATTCTTACCCTCTTGACATCTTTGTCCTATTTATTTTGTAAATGTCTACTACACCCTTCTCTTTCTACTATTTGTGAAAATTTTGATATTTGTGTCTGAATCTACTCAAAATAAGTTATCGTATTGCCAAACAAAATATAAATTAAATTTCAAACTTACAAAATTTTTAAAAAAATTCAAAAGTTAACATTTGCTATTTCTCAAATGTTTCATCTCATAAGCAAAATACTACAAGAACAAATGACAACATATTAAGCACGTTATAACTTAAAAAAAGTAGAATAGTAGCAAAATACTAAAATACATGACACTTAGTAGCCCTAGTACTCGGGTCAGTTGTCAGGAAACTTAACGAATGTTGTAATCTTCAAGTTAGTGTTCACTTTTGAAATATTTAAATAGGGTGACGGAAAAAAATTGATAATAAAATTTAAAAAATATGGTAAAGTAAATTTATCTTATTTTTAAAATATTTTTCTTTCTTTATAAATCAAACTTTATTATTTGGGACATAGATGCAACATAAGAAACATGTACATAGGTTGAAGGGTAAAGTAAACATTAACACAATCTTTAGGATATGGATGTTAAAAAAAAAAAAAAAAATGTGAACAAGACAAGGGTTTTTTCTGGGCATTTAAAAAATGAAATAGTGTTTTAGGAGTGCGGCTATTCACACTCACAAAAATGCTTAATACAACCACTTTTGAGACTAAAATTTGTTGGAGATTTTTAACCTTGGCTTAAAAAGACCAAAATAGACATGAGCTTTGGGGGTGTGTTTAGCATTTTGGTGGCTAAGATTTCTCACAACATTAATTTGCGATTAGGCATGTTAAACTTGTTCAAAGTGAGCCTAACAAGTACAGAGTCTTTACTAGCAGCTAGCAGCCACCACAGTTCGGAGATACAGAACTATTTACTCAACATCACCTCTCCTGGTCTCTCTGATCAACAACTGATATATGACCTTTCCTATCTTTAACAGTAGAAGGAGAAGACCCATTCCCACTACGGCTAGCAGATATTTTGTTTTCCATATTGGCGTTGGCGCTATCCCTTCTTCGATCGGTTGTGTCCTTTTCGAGCATTTTGGGGGCTAAGATAAAGGTAATATAGAGATAAAGGTGATATAGAGCTTTGGCAATGGATAATCTCTAAAAAGGGATCTTTGGATTTTTTTTTTTTTTAAACATAAAACTCTTTTTTTTTAAATGTTATCTTTTGCCTCCTTCAATTCTTTCCCTCTTGACATATATGTCCTATGTTTTGTAAACGTCTATTATACCCTTTCTCATTCTACTATTTGTGAAAAAATTGGCATTTGTGTTTGAACTACTCCAATTTAGTTATCACATTGCAAAAAAAATCTAAAATTAAAATTCAAACTTACAAAATTTAAAAAAAAAATCAGAAGTTAACATTTGCTAATTCTCAAATATTTCATATAATAAGCAAAATACTACAAAAGCAAATAACAACATGATAAATAAATTACAACTTAAGCAAAGTAGAATAGTAGCAAAATACTAAAATACATGAAGCAAAATCCGAATCAACGAGTGCTTTACAACAGGTGAGAATATCTCGTTGTAGTCAATGTCTTCTCGCTGTGGCCTTTAGCTACCAATCTGGCTTTATAGCGTATAGTATTATTTTTGAGAGATTCTTGTTTCTTTGTATATATCTACTTACAGGCAATTGCCTTCTTTCCCTTGGGCAACTCTGTCAGTTCCAAAGTGTCGTTCTTGTATAGAGAACTCATCTCTTCCACCATGGCATCCTTCTAGATCTTGGACTCTGAACTGATTTCATCTTCCTTATATGCAGACCGGATACCTCTTCAACGATTGGGAAAACATAGGCCACAATCATATCTGTAGTGAACCAACTAGACTTACGTAGATTTCTTCTGGTTTTTCCAACTGCAATGGATTCATGAACATCACCCATAGCCTGTTCTTAATCCTCATCATCATCAGTATCCTGATCGGCTACATAATCACTACCCTGTGTCACCAGGAGTATGATCTCCAATAATATTGATCTTTCTAGAGACGGTGAAGTAGAATCACTCTCCACCTATTGCGATATCTCTTTGGTCTTCTCAATCTCTACCTGCTTAGAGATTGTAGGCTTCAACATTGAAGCCTCATCAAACGTGACAATCTCTATTGAGGACAAACGTCTTGTCCTTAGGATCCCAAATCTTGTAGCCTTTTACTCCTTTCCTGAATCCTACGAACACTCCTTTCTTCGTTCTTGGGTCTAACTTGTCTTCCTTAACATGGTAGTAGGCTGAACACCCAAATACCTTTAGCGAATCATAACCCTGAGCAGCTTTTCCTGATCAAACTTTCAAAGGAGTTTTACCTCCTATCGTTGATGAAGGCAACTGTGAACGAGATAGCAAGCATATGCTAAAGACTCAGCCGAAAAATTCTTTAATAATCCAGCATTGGATAAAATACATCGGACCTTCTCTAGCAAGGTCATGTTCATCCTTTCGGCTATCTCATTTTGTTGCGGTGTTTCTCTTACTGTGAAGTGTCTTTTTATGCCCTCATCACAATATAGCTTAAGGAAAGGATCACTCTTATACTCACCTTCGTTATCTGACCTGAGCATCTTGATCTTCCTTCCCGTGCTTTCTCCATATTCTTCTTCCACTTTACAGACAATTCTAGAACTTCTCCTTTGTGCTTCATGGTATATACCTAACATCGCCTAGAATAATCATCTATAAAAGTCACAAAGTACTGGTTACCTCCAATAAATGTCGTATTGGTAGGTCCCCAAACATCGTTGTGAACATATTCTAGAATCTCCTTGGTGTAGTGAGTCGTTGTGTCAAATTTCACCTTGGTTTTCTTTCGGATGACGCAATATTCACAAAACCCTAATTTGCAGGTTCTGACACTTTTCAACAGACCTTACTTTGCAAGAGCTTGTAAAGACTTTTCTCCTGTATATCTGAGCCTCATATGCCACAGCCTGGCAGAATCATCATCTGAATCTGTAGAAGTCGCCACTTGACCTGTAATTGTACTACCCTTCAAGTAGTAGAGATTATTTCGACGGACGCCCTTCAAAATCACTATTGAGCCTTTAGTCATCTTGAGAACACCATTTCTTATAGAGACCTCAAGACCCAATGTTTTCAAAGCACCAACTGAGATAAGATTCCTTTTAAGTTGAGGTACATACCTCACTTCCTTCAATTCCCGCACCATCCCATCTAACATCTTAATCTGAACTGTACCTGTTCCTTCCATGTTACATGGGCGATCATCACTCATGATAACAGAACATCCATCTAGTTTCTCAAAGCTAAAAAACCAATCCTTGTTTGGGAATACATGATACTGTTTGGGTATACATGATAGGTAGCTCCAGTATCTAATATCCACTCAGAGTCTCCTGAGTAACCAACAATAGGAGTAGTAATAGAGAAAGAAAATACCAATGAGTTTGAGTCTGATTCACCTGTCTGTGAAGTGCTGGCTTGAGTACTGACCACTTGTGCGAGATTTGCCTCGGTCTTCGACTCCTTCTTCTTACCTTTGGTCTTTGGACAATCAATATTCTAGTGCCCTAACTTTTTGCATAAGGCGCACTGGTTCTTCTTTAGATCTCTAAAACCTGACCTGGACTTTGATCTCCCACGAACACATTTGCGCTTCCGATTGGAACTCCTGCCTCTTATCGCTAATGCCTCTACTGATGTACTTTCAGAAGAAGACAGCTTGTCCTGCCTCCTTACTTCATAATTTACAAGAACAGCTGACACATCACTGTAGTTAAGTGTTTGTTTACTATTGATCAAAGTTAGGGTGAAGGTCTCGTACTCTTCGTCAGGAAGAGAATTTAGTAGAATCAATGCCTTATCCTCTTCTTCGATCTTCACATCCATGTTAACTAAGTCTGTAAGAAGCTTGGTATAGTTAATCATGTCTCAACTGGATGTGATAAAGCCTCCTCTTCAATTGCAAACGCAACTCGATGCTTTTTGTCAGATATTTTTTCTCCAGGATCTCCTACAACTGCCTTGCAGATGTTTCATATAACACATAATATTTGATGTCTTGTGTCAAACAAGACCTTATCAGACTACACGTTCGATTCATCTTGTCCCAAACCAATTCAGAAATAGCCTCGGGTATTTTCTCCAACCATAGAGTGTCTTCGAGGTTTGACGTTGTCAATGCACTCATCACCTCACATCTCCACATCCTAAAGTTGTTCTTACCATTAAACTTCATCACATCAATCTTTAATGGATGTGAATTCATGATTTTTACCGTAGACGTACCATCTCTAGCCATCTTCTCAATATATTCCTCAAAAAAATGCGGAAAACAAACAGATTTAGATCAAAAAAACTAGATAAAAATAGAATCTTTAGTTCAAAATGAAACCTTAGGAGAGTTTAAGAAACGGTTTATACCACCAAATTTGATTCCTTGAGCAATCCAAACGCTGTTTTGAGATCAATATACGATCCCACAAATAGTCCCAACGCTGCTCCGAGATCGACACACATCTCCGCCAAACAGCCACGAATGCTCTTAGAATCGACACACGATCCCATGATGAACCTGGGATACTCTAATACCACTTGTTGTGCGCGCTGGGAAACAGCCAATAAGAAACCCCAACCAACGGAGAGAGATACACCAGAGAAGTACCCAAAAGACGAGAACAATTAAACAAGTGAGAAAGCCAAACACAATATTTTTGACAATTTGCCTATGTCGTCGAGGCAAGAAAGAGAAAGATCTTATTGATTCAACAATCAATTAAAGGTTACAATTCATAGAGGCTATACCCCTTAATTTATAGCCAAAGAGTCTTAGAATTTTAGGAAACCATAATTGGATTCGACTCCGGATCAGAAACGGAGTTCGAATCCCAATAGGATTAGCAGATCCGTCTGTCGGTCGACAGACCCTACCTTCGGTTGATCGGTCGGTCGATCGAACCCCAACAAAAACTGGGCTCGTGCTAGTCGGTCGACCGAATGGTTGACCGAATCCCAACAGAAACTAGGTTCGTGCTAGTCGGTCGACCGCTCGGTCAATCGAACTGCTGTTGTGCACCAAACTGTGCATGCTGGTTGACCAGGCGGTCGACCGGCCTCTATTCTGACTGCATATGTATTGCGTTCTCGCTCCTTTTGATCTCCGATCTCTGCGCTATTTCTTCTAGTGAGTTAAAAAACTCTTTCATCAAGCTTTTATGTCCTCTCTCCCTACATTCTTTACCATGGAAGGTGTTTGCTCCTCTTTTGCTGCCTATGCTGTTTGGCTGATTATTGGCCTTCCAATGCAATCACAGTGGCCCCGTTTCTACTTGGATGTGTTGTACAAATTGTTGGCCCAAAGCACATCACTCTAGTTTTGATGATGATTAACTCATGTAGTTATAGTACTAAAAATCTTGTGTTTATAAAGTTTTAGATATTTATCAAGACCTTAGTCGATGTTTAGCTTCAACAAAAGATTCAAAGTCATATTTTGAAGCTAGCACGTGTTGATTCAAGAGATCGCGCATCAAGATCGCATCAAGTACTCAAAGAGGAGTCTAACTCATGGATCAAGTTTTGGCCTAAGTCAAGATAGAGAAGAAGATTTTCAAGACTTGTGTCATATTTGTAAGTTTTAAGATTATATTTAAGACAAAATATAAAGGATAGATTAGCTATAGATTGCTCAAGCTTATACACACACAAAACTTTGTTTTCGAAAAATACAGTTTTGGTTCCATGATTAAATTTCTTTATCTCAAAAAATTGTTCACATGTTTGTAATATGTATTGATTTTTTATCACACATATTAGTACTTCATAGTATTTCAATGAACTTATTTTTGTGAGATTTATGAAGATTTTATGGTATTTAAAATGTATTTAAAAATATGTTCAAATATGGTTTTGGGCTGCTTGCGGTCGACCAACCGGTCGACCGTAGGCTAGCTCAGTCGATCGACCGTCAACCGACGTGCACAAGCCCATGTGACTTGAGCTCAGTTGACCGACCGATCAACCGCAGTAGAGATCGACCGGCCGACCGGTCGATCGACTGAGTTCGTAGAGCTCTCGGATTTTCTCGGTCGACCGGGCGGCCGACCGTTCTGTTGATCTGCTCGACACCCTTATAGTTTTTTGGTCATAACTTTTTATTTTTATATTCAATCAACATTATTTAAATTGCATTTCAAATATAGCTTTCAGGGCAGATTTCATATTCAATAATCATTTTCAAATTCAAATGTTAATGATGTCAAATATTGGGTTGAAGTCTGTTCTTGTTTTGAAAATAGTTTACAGTTTTTGATTTGACATCTTTCAGTATTTTATTGATATCTTTCTACTCCAATATGATATTGATTTGATATAAATTGCATTACAAAGAAGACTTAAAGATCTACAAATTCTTCTTATATACTTATTTCTAAATTCTAATGTTTTAGGCTTCAAAACTGTGCTCAAATTTGACCCATTACACAGTCTGGGTCTGAGGTCGGTCGACCGTCAGACTCCAACGGTCATAAATTTGTCCGTTGGTTGGTTGACCGGGCAGTCGACTGATAGGCCATTCTTGCCAGATTTTGAGCCATAACGGCTAGTTTTGATCTCTTATAAATAAGGGATCTTTTGGCCTATTTTAGGTAAGTTTTTTGGAGAGTTTTCAAGAGCCATTTTCCCATCTCCAGCAGAAATTTTTCAACAAGTTTTTGGACTAAACTTCCATATCAAAAGAGTATTTATCAGGAGTGATTCTCTTAAGTTTTTCAAAAGCTTTTCTTTAAGTTTTTCAAAAGCTTTTCTTTGAGTTTTTCACTTCCAAATCTATCTTGTTTTTCCTCACACATGCTTGAGCTTTTCATAGCCATATCTATCTTATAGGAGCTTTATTTGTTAGGATGTTTGAGGGTGATTAAGTGTTAAGATCATCAAGTGTTCCACCTTTTATTTTGAGGAGTTGTAGAGGTCGCGGCCTCGGCGAGCTTGCAGGTTCGCGTGTGTTATTCTTGCTAGAACAAGTGAGGGACTCGCAGGTCCAAGAGTTCTTGAGGGAGCTTGTTGTAGGTGTTGCGGTACCGAGTGATCTTGCGGGATCGATTCTAGTGGAAATTCTTTATAGGGTTGAAGGAGGGGACATAGAGCAAGTGTGCTCGAACCTCAAAACAATTCTCCCGTGTTTGCGATTGCTCATCTTTCTCTCTCTCTCTCTCTCTCTCTCTCTCTCTCTCACTCTCTTTTGTGTTTATATATCTTGCATGCTTTTATTGTTCATCTCTTTATATGATAGATATATTTGTGCTAAATTGGTATATATGCTTGGGTTGTCTGTTTGCTCACACTTGTATTCAACCAAGAGTGTCATAATGGCACCTCAACTCTTAATTTAGAGGAATCTTGAAGAGATAGTATAAACCCCTTCATCGGGAATTAGCTACACTCTTTGATTATACTTTATGTGTTTGCATAATAGTTTTAAGTTGCACAATTAGTTTTAATTTCGTATTAGTTTTGCATTAGCTTGTCACCTATTCATCCCCTCTAGGTGACTTACAATTGGTATCAGAGCTTGATGCTCTTCATTTGGGTTTACAACCTAGAGTTAGATATCCTTTTTTTGCTAATCACATTATTTGTTTACACACACACATGAATTTTTTTGCACCTCCTATATTTGATATTCTTAACTTTCAATGTTGGAAAGTTAAGATGTCTATGTATCTCAAAACCCTAAGATTCATATTTATTTTGCCACTATCAAAGATTCATATTTTATAAATGGCAAAAATCCTGAGGCTAATGCAAAAGCTCTTCATGCTCTAAAGCTAACCCTAAATGATGAATATTTATCTAGGGTTTCTAATCTTGATTCGGCTTTTGTAGTTTGAAATATTATTTGCTCTCTTGGGGAACAAACGCCAAATAAAAAAGAGAGTGATTTAGATGATGAAAGTGCTACTTCTAATATGCGCTACATGGTCCAAGGAGATGACCCCCTTGAGGTAAACTCCGAATCCGAGCTTGATGAAGATGTTGGCATGCCATATAATGAGCTTGCTTTATTTTGTCAACAACTTCTTGAAAAATATGATTTGCTTAAAATGGAAAAAAGATTGAAAAATGAAAATGATTCCATTTTAAAAGAGACTCTTTTAAAAATGAATTTGAAATTGTTTCAAAAGAAAATGAATGTTTGAAGAATAAAATTATTTTGGTTGGAAAAGAAAATAAAATTGTTTTAAAGAAAAGGAAAAGATTTCTAAAAAGAAAATTAATTTTGAATCTCACTCTTGCCATGTTTCTCATGCTACCTCATTTTGTTAAAATGAGATTCATGTTTTGAAAAAGAAAATTGATTGTTTGGGCTCCATTTTGAGCCAATGCGCATTTAAAAATAATAAGTTGGAATCTATATTTCGCAAGAAACAAGTTTCACACATGCATGCACATACCCACGACATACATATGCACAACATGCTCATACTCACACCGCTCATATGCATGCCAGAGTGTACACATTGTGGTCTCAAAGGCCATCTTGCAAAATTTTATTTTGATAGAATTAATTCATTATATTTTGCACATAAAAATATTTGGGTTCCTTATAATGCTAAACCCCTGTGGACCCAACAAAAGGATATGGGTATCAATAACTCTACCTCTTGTATTTGATGTAGGTGCGGCTTTCACAAAACATGAGAGGTTTGGAGCCTTGGTGGTGGAAGCATTGGAGCTTGAAGAACACACCCGTTTGATGCATCGTCTATCAAGAAAGTATGGTGGGAGGACCACCTCATGTTTTGAAGAAATGAATTGCTACATAGTTTTTGGTAACCATTTCTTTCTCCTCTTTTAAAAAAATGCTTATAATGTTTATATGCTAGTGTAGTAACCTCGACTCAATCATATATTATTTTATACTTAATATTGAGTTAATTGGTTGTTAGCTATGCATGTATTTTTGAAAAAAATTCAATGAATTTTCATGCCTATATCATGTTCATATGCATATTCTATTAAAACTTGTGTTATACATGTATAAATTTTGAGTTACATGCTATACATGATCTATTTTTATTATATAATCATTTTTTATTTGATTGTATATTGTATGTCCTATTTTTGATGATTCTTGCATAAATATATAATATATCAAGTTTTTGAGAAAAAGAATTTTATGTTAGTTTTTGTTTTGAGCGTTATTGTTTATTTTCATGAATATGTCATCTACATGATTCTTGTACACTCACTTTTCTTTGATTACTCATGACTTTGTTTTCATGAGCTTTATAAGAGCTTTATAAGTCTTGAGTGTCAATTTTTGTGTAAAACACATGTTTCATGAGATATATATGATTTAATTTCATATTTGAAGGATTTTTAACTAGTTTTTCAAAATTACTTTAAACTAGTTATTTATTCTTCCTTTGGTAGTGTTTTCAATCTATAACTATTTTTCAAATCTTCTTTTTGAAAACCCTACCTTTAAAGGGCGGTTGGTTGGACAACCATACTTTGTGTGCTCATACTAGTTTACTATATATGTATGATTGTTAAGAGTTATACATAATATCATGACCTATTCATTTTGTATACTCATACTAGTTTACTATATATGTTGATTCAAAATCTCAAGTGATATTTTCATACATACATATATATATAATTTTAATCGTGCTTGTTTTACATTGATCATACATGTTTTACAGCACAAACAGTTTATGCTAAGCCTGATTTTAATTATAAACGATAACTGGTATTTTCACAAGCTTATATATTGATTTCATTTGGTATTTTTTTGGTATTAACATGTACTTCATGTCTCATCTACTATTGGTATCTTAAAAATTTTATTTATCTACAAGTGTACCAATATTTATTTTGTCAACTATAATTTGATTTCATTGGTATCATAATTCATTTTGTTGACTACAAGTAATTTCAAAATTTGTTTTAAGTAGTTTCAAAATTTTGTTTTAATCGGTTTTCAAATTTTATTTGAAATGTCTTGCCTATATGAAAGGGGAGCTTAACATCTTCTCTATGTATAGATTTATGTTGAGTGTATTCTATATATTGAGGAGCTTGACCTCTCTTCTTTATGTGATACACGTGTGTAGAGAGAGCTTAACATCTCCGTCTATGCATAGTATATTATGCTTATATAGATTAAGCTCTAGTCATCCCTTCTCCATGTAATGCATATATGTAGGGGAGTTAACGTCTCTCCTCTTCATGAATGTATATCGCATATACATTTTTCTTGTTTGTTTATCTTCACCCCTTTGTTGATGAGTTGACAAAAAGGGGGAGATAAATTTATAGAGTTTATATATGCATGTTTAATTTTTTTTGTTTATGCATATTATTTGTGGTTAATTAATGCACTTCATTGAATATCTTTATTATTTTCTCTATGCATGAGTTAAGGGGGATCTTCTATGAAGTTTATCTTTAATTCATGCATATATAACTCCATGAGTTTTGTCATCATAAAAAAGGGAGAGATTATTGGCTCAAAGCCCATCACTCTAGTTTTGATGATGATTAACTCATGTAGTTATAGTACTAATGATCTTGTATTTATTAAGTTTTAGATATTTATCAAGATCTTAGTCGGTGTTTAGTTTCAACAAAAGATTCAAAGTCACGTTTTAAAGCTAGCACGTGTTAATTCAAGAGCTCGCGCATCAAGATCACATCAAGTACTCAAAGAGGAGTCTAGCTCATGGATAAAGTTTTGGACCAAGTCAAGATGGAGAAGAAGATTTTCAAGACTTGTGTCATATTTTTAAGTTTTAAGATTTTGTGTTTTAGATAAAATGTAAAGGATAGATTAGTTGTGGATTACTCAAGCTTATACACACACACGCAAAACTTTGGTTTTCAGAATATACGGTTTATGTTTCATAATTAAATTTCTATATCTCAAAAAATAGTTCACATGTTCGTAATATGTGTTGATTTTTTATCACACATATTTGTACTTCATAGTATTTCAATGAACTTATTTTTATGGGATTTATGAAGATTTATGGTATTTAAAATGTATTTAAAAAGATGTTTAAATGTGGTTTTGGGCTGCTTGCGGTCGACCTTAGGCTAGCCCTTAGGCTAGCTCGGTCGACCAATCGGTCGACCAACGTGCACAAGCCCATGTGATTTAAGCTCGGCCGACCGACCGGTCGACCGCAGTAGAGATCGGCTGACCGATCAGTCGGCCGACTGAGTTTGTAGAGCTCTCAGGTTTTCTCGGTCGACCGGGCGGCCAACTGTTCTACTGATCTGCTCGACGCTCTTATAGTATTCTGGCCATAACTTTTTATTCTTATATCCAATCAACATTATTTAAATAGCATTTCAAAGATAACTTTCAGGGCTCAACAATCATTTTCTGATTCAAATATTAAAGATGTCAAATATTGGGTTGAAGTCTATTATTATTTTAAAAATAGTTTACAGTTTCTGATTTAACATCTTTTAGTATTATGTTGATATCTTTCAGTTTACATTTCTTGCCTCCACAACGAAAGCATCGGGCTCCGCAGTGGTCCCATTCCCTGGCTTTCAAAGAAGGCCTCGATCTCAAGTGAATACCTCGGGGCTGTTGACCCAAAGGCCCATCACTCTAGTTTTGATGATGATTAACTCATGTAGTTATAGTACTAATGATCTTATACTTATTTAGTTTCGGATATTTGATCATGATCTTAGTCGGTGTTTAGCTTCAACAAAAAATTCAAAATCAAGTTTTGAAGCTAGCGTGTATTGATTCAAGAGCTCGTGCATTAAGATCGCATCAAGTACTCAAGAGGAGTCTAGCTCATGGATCAAAGTTTGGACCAAGTCAAGAAGGAGAAGAAGATTTTCAAGAACATTTCTGTCATGTTTGTAAGTGTTAAGAATTTATTTTTAGATAAAATGTAAAGGATAGATTAGTTGTGGATTGCTCAAGCTCATATACACACACAAAATTCAGATGTGTTTTTATAAAATAGTTTTAGTTTTAGAAAATGCCATTTTGGTTTTGAGCTTCAGATTATACATCCTTATGTTTTATGATTAGATTTCATCGAAACAAGTTTATATGGGTTATATGTGTTTTGGATTTTATCCATAGACATGGTTGGTTCAAATATTTAGAAAAACTTATTTGATGTTTCTATATCATGGGTTTGAGTTTTGTATTTATCAAAACTTATTTTAAAGCTTATTATCAAAAATATAGATATTTCATCTTATATATGCATTGATCATATCTATACACACTAAGCTTGAAAAATGTTTAAAATATCTTGTTTTTGTATTTGAAGAAGTTTTAGAAAAATCGTTTTTCAAATAAAGATTGATTTTGAAAAATACGGATTTTTGTTTAAGGCAAAATTTCTTATTACAAAAATGATTCAAAAAGTTTATAATATGTGTTGAATTTTGATCACATATATTTGTACTAAGAAGTATTTCAATGAACTCATTTTTGTAGATTTTATATGATTTAATGGGATTTTATAGGAGTTTAATAGATCAAGATTTAATCCCCAATTTCTTGACCTAGCCTTCTGGCGGTCGACCGAGCCAGAAGTCGGTCGACCGGGACGTTGACCGATGTGCACAGAAACATGCGCAGCCTTTGGTTTGAGGGCCGATCGACTGGGCGGTCGATCGATCCAGGGAGTTCACTCTCTGGATCTGGCCCCGGTCGACCGCGCGGTCAACCAGCCAGAGAGCTTTGCTCTCTAGATCTTGCCTCGGTCGACCGGCCGGTCGACCGACAGGTCATGACCAAGATACGGTCGACCGGGCGATCAACTGGCAGGCCCCAACGGTCTAAAATATGGCCATTGACCGGTTGACCGACAGGTTATCCTGGCTGCAGTTTGACCCTAACAGCTATATTTTGAAGTCTATTTAAAGGGAGTTGTTTTGGGTTGTTTGATACAAGATTTGAAGAGTGTTTTAGAGCCAGTTTTTCTCATCTCTCTTAGGTTTTTCTCCACTTGTTTTAGGGCTAAAATTTCCATATCAAAATGAGACTTTTCAAGAGTGTTTTTCAAAAGAGATTTCTTGAGTTTTCCATCACAACTCTATCTTATTTTCTCACACAAGCTTGAGTTTTCCATTGCTTTATCAATCCTTTAGAGATCTTTGTAGTGGGTTATTTTTGTGATCAAGAGTACAAGATTTCATTCTTGTATTATGAGGAGTTGTAGAGGTTGTGGCCTCGGTGAAGAGAAGTTTGTGGTGATCAAGTGAAGTGATCATCAAGTGTTCCAACTTGTGGTTGGAGGAGTTGTAAGAGGTGCGGCCTTGGCAACCTAGTGTGCTTGCGTGTGTTGTTCTTGCGGGAACAAGTAAGGGATTTGTGAGTCCAAGAGTTCTAGTGTGAACTCGTTGTAGGTGTTGCGGCACCGAGTGATCTTGCGGGATCGATTCTAGTGGAAATCCTTCATAGTGTTGAAGGCGGGGACGTAGAGTAAGGGTGCTCGAACCTCGAAATAATTCTTCCCTCTTTGCGATTGCTCATCTCTCTCTCTCTCTCACTTGTGTTTATATATCTTGCATGTTTATATTGTTTATCTATTTATATGCTTGATATACTTGTGCTCAATTGATATATGCTTGGAATTATTTGCTCAAACTTGTATTCAACCAAGAGAGTCATAGTGGCACCTCAACTCTTAATCTAGATGAATCTAGAGGAGATAGTCAAGAGCCCCACCAGGAATTCGGCTACACTCTTGTGTTATACTATGTGTGTTAGCTTAATAGCTTTAGTTTGCATAAATAGTTTTTAATTCCGCATCATTTGTATTAGATTACCTAGTACACCTATTCACCCCCCTCTAGGTGTATTTTCAATTGGTCTTAGAGCTTAGTACTCTTGATTTGGGTCTAACAACCTTGAGTTAAAGATCCTCATTATAACTATTCACAATATTTGTTTACACACACATATGAATTTCATGACACCTCCCATGTTTGATATCCTTAACATCCAAACTTAGAAAGTTAAGATGCCAATGGACCTTAAAGCCCTAGGAATTCATGTTTATTTTGCCACTATTAAAGATTCATATTGTTTAAATGGCAAACATCTAGAGGCTAATGCAAAAGCCATCTATGCATTAAAGAGTACCCTAAATGATGAATATTTATCTTGAGTTTCTAACTTTGATTCGTCTTTTGTAGTATGGAACACACTTGTCTCTCTTGGTGAACAAAAATTATGCTATATGGAGAGCGACTCGGATGATGGAAATGATGCTTCCTACATATGCTACGTGGTCCAAGGGGATAGCCCCCTTGAGGTAAACTCCGAATCCGAGGTAGAAGAAGTTATTGACATGCCCTATGATGAGCTTGCATCTTTTTGTCAAAAACTTCTTGAAAATTATGATTTATTAAAAATTGAAAATGATAAGTTGAAAAAGGAAAACACTTCTTTGTTAGAAGAAAATAATTCTTTTAAACATAAATTTGAATGTGTTTCAAAAAAGAATGAATTTTTGAAAAAGGAGAATACTTCCTTGTCTTCAAAATTAAATGACATTTGTGAAGGAAATAATTCTTTGAAAAATAAAATTATTCTGGTGGAAAAAAAAGAGAGACTGTTCTAGAAGAAAATAACTCTTTGAAAAGAAAATTTGTTTTAAAAGAAAAAGAAAATATTTAAAAAGAGAAGGATAGTTGATTCTCATTCTTGTCATGTCTCTGATGTTAATAATGTTGCTCCGCCAATGTGCATTTAAACACAATAAATTAGAATCTATGTTTTGCAAGAAACAAATTCCACACATGCATCACATCCTACACGGCATACACCTCATGTACACCATGATCAGAACCATTCTCATATGTATGCTAGAGTGTACATTGTACACACTGTGCCCGCAAAGGCCATCTTACTAGATTTTGCTTTGATAGATTAAATTCTATAAATCTTGCAAATAATAACGTTTGGGTTCCATTTATTTCTAACCAACGTGGACCCAAAAAGAAATGGGTATCAAAACCCCACCTCTTGCATTTGATGTAAGTGTGAGCTCTCACATGACGTGAGAGGTATGGTGCCTAGTTGCGTTTAAGCTTGATGGACAATACATTGGATGCATCACATTCAAGGATGTTTGATGGAGAGGACCACCATGATTTGGAGACCTAGAGATTGGTTCATTGATTCTTTGGTAACTATCTCTAATTCCTTGTTTAGTTTACATGCTTTTACATTGATAATTTTTAGCATGTTTTAGTTTCAATGCTCATTATGTTAAATTCAATGTTATTAGACAAGTGATAAACATAGATAGTGTTTGAGATACACCCATATTCATATGAATTCACATTTTGTGTTCTCACTATTGTTTAAATTACTATATACATACTAGCTCTAAAACACGTGCATTGGCCTAATGATCGTGATTATTTTGTACTTCATGTGGTGATTACTTGTTTAGATGTAGTTTTCGTTAAAACTTGTGTTTATACTTGTACAAGTAGTGAGCTACACTTGATTTTTATATGTTTATACTTTATTGCTTATTTGTACTCATTACATGTACATGTATAACCTAGTTTTGATGATTCTTTCATTTACACTTGTTTTCCTCAATTTTGTACATATTTTGCTTCATGTATATGTTATTTTTGTTTAAAACTAATAAATATACATGTATACCCTTGAGTCATTTGCCTTCATGCAAAATTCTATTATAGACTCGTTTATGTTTAGGATATGTATGTATATTTTTAGTTTCGATAAAACATACATATACCTTGATGCTTGTTTAGTTTTGATGAAAATTTTAATTTTGATGATTTTCATGTTTTTGATAAAAAAATTTCACGTTTGTTTTGAACCTTATTTAATATTTTCATGAATATGCTATTCACATGATTTTTGTGTACTCACATTTTATTTGTTTACTCATGACTTTATTGTCATGAGTATTTATGAGTTTTATAGATTTCGAGTGTCAACTCTTGTGTATTTAGCATGCTTCATGTGATTATATGATTTGTTTTCATATTTAAAGGATTTTTAACTAGTTTTTTAAAATTATTTTAAACTAGTTATTTTTTCTTTAATCGGTAGACTTTCCAAACTATGCTAAAATATTTTCAAATCATGATTTTTGAAAACCCTACCAACCAAAGAGCGGTTAGATAGGCGACCATGCCTTGTATACCCTTAATGAATATCTTTTAAACTTGTGCATGATAAGGGTGGTAGGTATGAGTTATACACATGATCTTTATGATATTTCATATGTTTGTATACTCATATTTGTTTTCTATATATGTATGCTTCAAATTTCAATTGGTATTCTCATTTACATACATACATATATATGATCTTGATTGTACTTATTTTGCAATGTTTTCACTCTTCTTTTAAAAGGCACAAAAATTATGTTTATGCTAAGCTTGATTTTATCATAAATCTTAATTGGTATCTTTACAAGCTTATGCATTGATTTCAATTGGTATTTCAATTGCTAATCATTTCAATTGGTATTTCAAATTGGTATTTATTTGGTATCAAAATGTACTTCATGTTTCACTTTCAATTGATATCAAAATATACTATTGGTATCTTAAAAAAATTTTTTACAAGTGGTGCCAACATTTATTTTTGTCAACTACTATTTGATGTCATTGGTATCATAATTCATTTTGTTGACTCAAGAAATTTCAAAATTTTGTTATCAAAAATTTTCTTTTAAAATTTGTTGATATATATTGCCTATATGCAAGGGAAGCTTAACATCTTCTCTTTATATAGATTTATGATGAGTGTATCTCATATTGAGGAGCTTGACCTCTTTTCTTTACGTGATACACGTGTGTAGGGGAAGCTTAGCATCTCTGCTTATACATTATATATAATGTTTTATGTGGGTTAGGGTCTAGTCATCCCTTCTCCATATAATGCATGTATGTAGGAGGAGCTAACTTTACGTCTCTCCTCTTCATGAATGTATATCGCATATACATCTTTATTGTTTGATTGTCCTCACCCCTTTGTTGATGAATTGACAAAAAGGGAGAGAAGAATTTAGAGTTTATATGCATGTTAAATATTTGTTATTTATGCATATATATTTATTTTGTTTATGAGTTCTTATATATATTTATTTTGTTTATGAGTTGTTATTGAATATCTTTATTGTTTATTGCTATGCATGAATTAAGGTTGAGCTTTTATGAAGCTTGTTTTTAATCCATACATATATAACTCCATGAGTTTTGTCATCATCAAAAAGGAATTGTTGGCCTAAAGGCCCATCACTCTAGTTTTAACGATGATTAACTCAGTAGTTATAGTACTAATGATCTTGTACTTATTTAGTTTCAGATATTTGATCAAGATCTTAGTCAGTGTTTAGCTTCAATAAAAGATTCAAAGTCAAGTTTTGAAGCTAGCACGTGTTGATTCAAGAGCTCACGCATCAAAATCGCATCAAGTACTCAAGATAAATTTAGCTCATCGATCAAGGTTTGGACCAAGTCAAGAAGGAGAAGGAGATTTTCAAGAGAAGATTTTCAAGAGAACTTATGCAATATTTGTAAGTATTAAGATTTTATTTTTAGATAAAATATAAAGGATAGATTAGTTGTGGATTGCTCAAGCTCATATACACACACACAAAATTTATATGTATTTTCATAAAATAGCTTTAGTTTTAGAAAATACCGTTTTGATTTTAAGCTTTAAATTATACATCCTTATGTTTCATGATTAGATTTCATCATAACAAGTTTATATGGTTTATATGTGTTTTTGATTTCATCCATACACATGGTTGGCTCAAATGTTTAGAAAAACTTATTTGATATTTCTATATCATGGGTTTGAGTTTTGTATTTATCAAAACTTATTTTAGAGCTTATTGTCAAAAACATAGATATTTTATCTTATATGTGTATTGATCTTATCTGTACATACTAACCTTAAAAAGTGTTTAAAATATCTTATTTTTGTATTTGTAGAAGATTTGAAAAAATCGTTTTTCAAATTAAAGATTGATTTTAAAAAATATGAATTTTTGTTTAAGGCAAAATTTCTATATTATAAAAATGATTCAAAAAGTTTGTAATATGTGTTGAATTTTGATCACACATATTTGTACTTCAAGATAATTCGATGAACTCATTTTTGTAGATTTTATGTGATTTTATGGGATTTTATAGCAGTTTAATAGATCAAGACTTAATCCCCAATTTTCTGACCTGGCCTTCTGGCGGTTGACCGGGCGATTAATCGATGTGCACAGAAACGTGCACAGCCTTTGGCTTGAGGGCCGGTAGACCGGGCGGTCGACCGGGCGGTCGACCGATCCAGAGAGTTCACTCTCTGGATCTGGCCCCGATCGACTGGGCGGTCGATCGGCCATGTCATGACCAGGGTGCGGTCGACCGGACGGTCAACCGGCAGGCCCCAATGGTCAAAAATATAATCGTTGGCTGGTCGACCGGCCGGTCGACCGACATGTCATCCTGGCTGCAGTTTGACCCCAACGGCAATATTTTGAAGTCTATTTAAAAGGGGCTGTTTTAGCTTGTTTGATACAAGATTTGAAGAGTGTTTTAGAGCCAGTTTTTTCCATCTCTCTTAGGGTTTTCTCCATTTATTTTAGGACTAAAATTTTCATATCAAAAGGAGAGTTTTTAAGAGTGTAATTCAATAGAGATTTCTTGAGTTTTCCATCACAACTCTATCTTGTTTTCTCACACAAACTTGAGCTTTCCATTGCTATATCAATCCTCTAAGGATCTTTGTAGTGAGAGTTGTTTTTTTGATCAAGAGAAGTGATCACAAGATTTCATTCTTGTATTGTGAGGAGTTGTAGAGGTTGTGGCCTTGGTAAAGAAAAGTTTGTGGTGATCAAGTGAAGTGATCATAAAGTATTTCAACTTTTCAACTTGTGGTTGAGGAGTTGTAGGAGGTGTGGCCTCGACAAGCTAGTGTGCTTGCGTGTGTTGTTCTTGCGGGAACAAGTGAGGGACTTGCGGATCCAAGAGTTCTAGTATGAACTCGTTGTAGGTGTTGCGGCACCGAGTGATCTTGCGGAATCGATTCTAGTGAAAATCCTTCATAGTGTTGAAGGGCGGGGACGTAGAGAAAAGGTGGTCGAACCTCGAAACAATTTTTCCATATTTGCGATTGCTCATCTCTCTCTCACATGTGTTTATATTTCTTGCATGTTTATATTGTTTATCTCTTTATATGCTTGATATACTTGTGCTCAATTGATATATGCTTGGGATTGTTTGCTCACACTTATATTCAACCAAGAGAGGTATAGTGACACCTCTACTCTTAATCTAGAGGAGATAGTCCAGAGCCCTTCACTGGGAATTCGGGTACACTTTTTTGTTATACCTTGTGTGTTAGCTTAAGAGCTTTTGTTTGCATAAATAGTTTTTAATTCTGCACCATTTGCATTAGATTAGCTAGTACACCTATTCACCCCCTCTAGGTGTATTTTCAGGGGCCGCACCCGCGTCCTGTCTTCATATTCATCTTTATACTTCTTAAACTTAAAGACCTTCATCTCCTACTGGCGCTGGTCCGTCACTATCCAAACAACGCCTCCGCTGCATCCTAGGCAGCTACCACCTGATCCAGGTCGTCCTCAAGGAACTCGTTCTCTTCATCGAAGGAAACCCTCTCTGACTCCAACATAGCCTTCGCCACCTCAGCACATTGGCGCACCTCCTCCAGATCCCCCCGAGTCGCATGTAGCTCTAACACTTTCCTCTGCAGATCGACGTTCTTTCGTCGCAATTCCAAGCTCACCTCCTGTAATTCATAGTCCCTCTTTTGCAACTCCGAGTTTCTCTTCTCCAACTCGCCTCGAGCCTCGGACTTCTGCTTCCTTCTCTTTTGACTCTCCTCGAAGCCGCTCCAGCTCCATCTCTCGATCTTACTGGACCGCTGCATCGTGGTTTAAGTCATCTTGGATCCAGTAATCTTGGCGGTCGCGTCCTTTCCTTCAGCATTGAACTCCCTTAGGATGTCTGACGCAGACGGGGAAGCGAGGAAGACAAGCGACGCGGGCTAAATCTCGTTCTAGCATTGATGAACCCTGAAGAGATCTCTAGGTAGGGGTAACTACTCGAATCCACGACCAAGAATGACCCGAATCCACGAGCCAAGGGAACAACTCGAATCCACAGGCAAATATGAGAAAAAACTCAAAAATTTATTGATAAAAGTTGAATAATAGATTCTACAAAATAAAAATACAAGGGCCTTTATATAGGCTTATAAAAGTCTTATTCTATCTATGAAAGCTAAATTCAAAATAAAGAAAAAGAAAGTTCAAAATAAAGTAACTAAAAAATCTATTGGATTCCAAATTTAGAACCAAAACAGAATCTTAAATAAAGTCAAATACCCAGATATGCAATAGGGTTGTTGACAGCTGAAGGGGGTTGTTGACAATCAAGGAAAAAACTGTAAAATCTCAACTTTTGTTAAAAGCCAGTCGAAAGGCCAGAAGAGAGCATTGTTGGCAGGTCTAAAAACTCTTGTCTCTCAAAAAAAGCATGTCTACAGTCCAAACAAAAGCCTATCGACATGTAAAGTTATTTTGGCCTTGCTCTTTGGTCTCCTACATCATTCTCTCCCTCTTCAAAAGAACTCGTCATCGAGTTCTTATTACTTTGATTGCACCAGGACACAAGAGAGGGCACTCTTTTCTTTGTAGATCTTGTAGTTAGTGAAATTGGTCTCATGACAACTCTCTTATCCTTCTAAGTAAACGCATATACATTCTCCCTTCCTCGATAGGTAATATCTGCGTCATGTTGCAAGGTCTTCCCAAAAGAATATGGCACTTGTCAGATCTGTTACCTTAATATATGGGCCTTGCTTGACCCATCCAATATCTTAGGGATGATGATGCGGCTTTGTCTCTAATTTCAAGTGATCCACAATTGCTTTAGAGATGATATTCTCGCAGCTTACATTATCAATGATAAGACTACAGACCTTGTCCTTGATCGAACAGCTTGAATAGAAGATTTGATGTCTTTGCGTAGTGTCGGAGACCTTCTGGCTGCAAAGCACTTTTTGAATAGCACAAGTGACAGAATCGCTATGTTCTTCGATGAAATCAGAATCTTCTAGCTCTGTCTCTACTAACACAACATCTTCTTCATAGTCAATCATGTTGACTTGTCTTCTCTTCGGACACTCATTAGACTTGTGTCCTAGCTTCCCACACCCGTAAACACTTGCTAACCTCGGGCTTGGTGTAAGGATTGTCTTTGCTCTTTGCGATTACAGTTTTTTTGTTGGTGTATATGTAGAGGCTTTGGTCGATGACTATACTATTGGTTGACCGGTCGCCGTGGAGCTCGGTGGGACTCTGTCGTCTTCTACTGGCTCTTTGATTGATAAAGGACGCCTGGAAGGTGGAGCCCTACTTCGTAATCTCTCTATCTTCATGGTCTTGTTTTGAGCTTCATCGACAAAGAACATGTCCTGAATCGGGTAGTTTAACATGTGGATGTATTTCGTAGTCTGCTGATTGGAGTTCATTTATGTATTATTTTTTACTACCATGTTATGCTTTATCTGAATAAATATTGGATTTTTATTGCTTTTTTCTCTCTTTTTTCAGGTCCAATGTTCAATGGAGAAAGAGGCCCAACAATTATGATTTTTTTTGAGGAATTAAGAAGTAAATTAGAAGCCCACAAGAAGAAAGCCCAGATCTGAACAGTTTTAAAGCGTATTCTCAGTTTCTAAAAGATCTAGCTGGGGATACGAGATACAACAGAAAGGCACAAAAATCCGCTAGCGCGGTGGCCAAGAAACGGCCGCGAAAACGCGGCACATGCCGCGGAACCGCGGCAATCTTCTGGCCGTTACTTCAGCGTTTGATCCGGAGCTAAGGTGGGATGGCCTCTTCTCATGAAGACTATAAATAGACCCCTAGGGCCTCTGTAATCAGAGAGGAGAAAAGAGCATTGTTTATAGGGAAATTGTTAAGGTTTTTCTAGGTTTTCTTTTAGTCTCTTATGTAATTTTCTGTTGGCCCAAAGGCCCATCACTCTAGTTTTGATGATGATCAACTCATGTAGTTATGTTTACTAATGATCTTGTGTTTAATTAGTGACAGATTTGTTATCAAGATCTTAGTAGGTGTGGAGCTTCAACAAAGGTTTTAAAGTCATATTTTGGAGCTAGCACCGGTTGATTCACGAGCCTATGCATCAAGACCACATCTAGTACTCAAGAGGAGTCGAGCTCGTTGGATTGTTTTTGGACCAAGTCAAGATGATGAGAAGACTTCAAGGGAAGATTTCAAGATCAAGACTTGTGTCTAGGTATAAGATTTAGTTTTTAGAAGATGTTGTTTTAGTTAAAATGTAAAGGATAGAGTAGTTGGTGGATTGCTCAAGTATTATATACACACACACACTCTTGATAGTTTTGTTTTTACAAAAGATTTTTCATTTTGAAAAATACATGTTTGGATTTTGGTTTTCATGTTTTCATATCTTTTAACCAAAACCAAGTTTAGAGCTTAATGTCAAAAACTTAGATACTTCATCTTATTTGTGTAGTGGATCATATCCATACACACTATGCTTTAATGAGTCCAAAATATCTAGTTTTATTTAAAGGAGTTTTGGAAAAACAAGATTTTAGAAAATACAAGTTTTCAATTAAGCCAATATTTTCAATTTACAAAAATAGTCCAATCTTTTATAACATGCCTTGATTTTGTGCCAGCATGTTTGTTTATCAAAGTATAATGGTAAAACTATTTTTGTAGATTTTCTAAGTATTTATGGGATTTTATTTCAAACCAAAAGACTTAGTTTTAAATCCCAGAAAAACTGTTTTCAGGCTTCAGATAGTCGAATTACTACCTTGCTAGTCGACTAACTCTGAAGTCAGTCGACCGGCTCGGTCGACCGACGTGCACGGACGTGCACACCTTGACCTGGCAGATGGCCGGTCTGCCGTCCCTGTCGACCGGAACTAAGAGCAGTGCTCTCTGTTCTTTTGGGTCGACCGGGCCGTCGACCGGAGGCTCCAACGGTCGGATTCTTGACCGTTGGCGGTCGACCGGGCGGTCGACCGACAGGTCTGACAGACCCCAACGGCTAGTTTTTCTTAGCCTATAAATTTGGGGGTTTGGTCATTGTTTTCTACAAGATTTTGGAGAAGTTTTAGAGCCAGTTTTTCCTACTCTTTTCAGAGGTTTTTCTCCACAAAATTGAGGGCAAACATTTCCAATCAAAAGGAAGTTTTATCAAGAGTTTAAAAGAGATTCTTTGAGTTTTCCTCCACCATCTCTTTCCTAGTTTTTCTCACACAAACACTTGAGCTATCCATTACTATATCTACCTATAGGGATTTGTTGTGAGAGTTTTTAATTGGTGATCAAAGTGTTTTGATCACCAAGATTTCATCTTTGTTTCTTTGAGGAGGCGGACGTGTGTGTCCGCGGTGTTTCGAGTTCGGGTGCGAACTTGTTGTTTGAGGTGCGGCCTCGGCGAGCCGGTGGGCTTATGGTGTGTACAGACTAGAGAGAGTCCAAGGAGTTCTAGTAGGAACTCGTTGTAGGTGTTGCGGCACCGGGTGATCCATTGGGATCGATTATAGTGGAAATCCTTCGTGTGTCGAAGGCGGGGATGTAGAGTAAGGGTGCTCGAACCTCGAAACAAATCCCTTGTGTTTGCGATTGCTCACTCTCTCTCTCTCTCTTTGTCTTTATATCTTGCATACTTTTATTGTCTATCTGTATATGCTTGATATATTCATTTGTGCTCATTGATATACATGCTTGGGTTGTTTGCTAACACTTGTATTTAACCAAGAGAGCCAACGCGGCACCTCAACCCATTCAAGGGGAATCTATAGGAGTTTGTCCAGAGCCCTTCACGGGGAATTCGGCAACACTCTTGTGTTATACGTGGTGTTTAGTTTAAATAGTTTGTTTAGGTCATAATTGCTTTTAGCTTCCGCATTATTTGGCATTTAGTGACCATTAGATTAGCCTTCACCTATTCACCCCCCCTCTAGGTGAACCTTCATTTTCTTTTTCTCCTTCTAGAATCCAGAAAAGAGAGAGTGAGAGTGAGCGATCTTTATAATTGGAGAAGGTGACAACGCAATACAAGGATCAAGCTTTCAATCTTTCAATCTTTTCTTATTCTAGTGTATTATTTTCTTTAAGCTTTTACTTTCTTCTATTTAATTTCTACAATGAACTGTTGCTTGTTCTTTATTTTCATGTCTAGCTAATTCATTGACATGACTAACTAACTTTTAATTTTACTAACTACTAACTCTTGGGTGATTGCTAACTTATATGATTCATTGGATGCTTTATTCTTTTTAGTCTTGCAAATTACAAATCTATCTTACCCCCAATGAAGATGAGTTACTTTCTATTCTTTGCAAATGCTATGTTCCCCCTCCATATGATTCATGTGAGCCTCACTTAGAGCCTTGTCTTCAGAACAAGTGCCTTCATGGAACATGAAAATGGAGCACTTCACTATGCTAATGACTACACTACAAGTTTCTTATTTTATGCTCGCTTTATTATAGCTTTGATGGACTAATAAATCTTGCATGTTTTCTTAGCATCAGTGACTATCCTTGTTCCATTGTTGAAAATCTATTTAGGGAGCCAATGATTCAAGGAGGCAACTAGCCTAGATGAGAAACACCCTCGACATGGGACAATACAAGGACTTGACAAAGCAAGACATACCATTGCCGATGAATCAATATGAGGCATGCATCACCCAACGAGAGTAGTAAGTTAGTAAATTAGAATGTTAGTTAGTCATGGCTATTCTTTCTATCAAACTTAAAAAAAAAACCCTCTTCTGAAAACTTTCTCTTTTCAAATATCTTTGTTTTTATTCCAACTTTATTTTCATTTCTTCCTTTCCTTTACAAAACCCCAAAGATTTTCCACTCACTTTCCACATCGTTTTGCTTTTTATTTCTTAAAACAAAGAAGAACTTTCGTTTTTCTTCACGAAAATTTCAATATAAAAATCTTGAATGCTTCTATTGCTAACCCTCTCTGCGGATACGACCTGTCCTAGCTTATGCTACGAACGGTGATTCGGAAGGAGTAAAGTAAACCCGCATATACATTCGAAGTTCTTGATCATCGGTGCACGGACATCAACGGTTTACTCTAAACCCTTTCTCAGTACAATTAATCCTTCCGAACAAATTTTTGGCGCCGTTGTCGGGGAGGGTAACGGTTTTTATTGAATTTTTGGAACTAAAACGATTTTTTTCTTCTCTGTTGCAGTTTACAGGTCAGGGAAAGAAGAAAAAAAGATTACAGTAACATATAAGTGGTCTTGGGGCTCTGTTCTAGAAAGCAGAGACCAAGCACCCTCTGGATTGCCGCGTTTCCTCAGCTCTGGTCGCAGATCCGCGACAAAAAGGAGTTTACTACTGACTGGCTTTTGCAGAGCTGCTTGCTTTGCAAAATTATAGTTTTCTGCAAATTTTATTTCTTGTATGCCATCACCAGGAGCCTGCTAATAAACCAACAGTAAAACATTTGTTGAAAAAGTTCAAAAATTGATTAGATTTTTGCATTTTAGGCACGTGTCTTTTCAATTCATTTACTTTACTGTTGAAGAGTGCTGGAGCAAGGTACGTTCGCATTGCATTTAGAATAGGACTCATCTCTTGGTTGATTTACATCGCTTTGAGCGAATCTTATTTGCATATCTTGTACACTTGCACAAACTGATCTTAAGGGCACCACCTAATAACAAGATAAAGTGGGGATTTAATCACCCTTCTTTGGCCCAAAAATCAGATTCCAAGCACTCACAATCCTAAGCTTTTTACTAAAAATTGATAGACGTTGGCCCCTAGGGACATCCGGACTCGTTAAGAGATCAGCTGAGGTTGGAAATTATTTTTGATTCATACTCCAGTCAAATCAGTGTCTAAGGTTGGGGATTGAGGGGCGAAACCCCGAAGGCTAGTGTTTTGGCTTAATTAGGCCCGTCGCTTCTGTGTGGATACCTCCCACCAATCTTGCCCCCACCTGGCTGATTAGCTGTGGTCTGACTCGAGCAATAACCTTCTTCGGTTCATCGAACAGTTAGGAGTCATCTAGATCCAGATATCCTAGATAGCTTGTGATTGTTTTTCCTTTTTCTTGTTTGTTATTTTCTTTTTTTTCGCTTGATTGCTGGGTGAACGTTGTCTGTGATTGTGCATGCAAGAATGGTATCGGGACCCAATTTCAGCAAGACTTGTTAGGACTTCTACACTTGCACAAACACCACTTCCTGACACAAGTCCAATCATGACTAACAATACTTCTCTCCAACACAAGTTCTATCCCATTCGCACTTCACTTCCTTCATGCATTCTTTTACCCGAAGCAACTGGAAACAATTTTGAGCATAAACCACAATTCATAAATACACTCCCAAGATTTCATGGCCTAGAATCTGAGGACGCATATTTCTTCATTCGTGAGTTTGAAGAAGTGTGCTTAATGATGAGAATTCTCCAACTGAGGGAAGATGCTGTTAGATTAAGGTTCATTCCCTTCGCGCTTAAGGATATAGCCAAGAAGTGGCTATACAATCTGCCTGCCAGTTCTATCTCGACATGGGATGAATTTGTCAAAGTCTTTCTTAAGAAATTCTATCTCATTCACAAAACGGCCCTCATCAGAAAAAACATAATGCAGTTTAAGCAGAAATCAACTGAACCATTCTGGAAGTATTTTGAACGGTTTAAAGATTTACTAACCCAATGTCCTCATCACGGCATAGAGAAGTGGCGACAGTGCCAAATTCTCTATGACGGACTAGATTATCAAACTAAGACACTCCTCGAGACTATGTGTCAAGGGAAATTTTTAAAGAAAGATGAGAACCAGGGTTGGGATCTCTTTGAAGCTTTAGCAGAAAAAATCATTCAGTGGGAGTCCTGCCCTGAGAAAACCAATCCCACCACTTTCAGAGCTGGTATGCATTCGATTGAATCCTCTATAGCTGCCGAGGCAAAGATAACTCAATTGATGAAAAGCTAGAACTGCTCGAGGCTAGGGAACCAATTTCTGTGAATCAGGTCAACCCACCACCTGTGATCAACCCGGGTTGTACCTACTGCCATGCTCTTAACCACCTGTTTGAGGAGTGTCCCGTCTACCAAGCTCAAATGTACCCTGAGAATATGAATGCAGCATACACCAGACCTAACTACAATCCATACTCCAAAACATACAACCCGGGATGGAGGAACCATCCTAATCTTTCTTGGAGTCAGTCTGGTTATAAGCAACCAAGATCATCATTTCCACACCAATATCCTTCTCAGTCTCATCAACTCAGTTTCCAATAGAGTCCACCAAATTTTCAAACAAGCTTCATACACAACTTCCAGCCCACATATCAGCAACAACAAACACAAAATCATCCTGAAAAAAATTGTCAGATTTGGAAAGAATGATTGAAACCTTATCTAAAATCAGGCCTCAATGATGAACACCCACAATCAGGCTATCAATAGGTTAGAGGTTCAGATAGGTCAACTAGCTAGCTCATTGAATGAAAGACAAAAGGGAACATTGCCAAGTCAGCCAGTGCCCAATCCTAAGAACCCCTTCCCTATTCATGAAGCTGAAGACATAGGTCCAAGTCAGTATAATACTGTTCATATTTTGAGATCTGAAGAGCAGATAGACAATCAGGTTTCTAGTCATCCTGTTCCAAATAAATCAGTGTCAACATCTCCTGTTCCAGTACCACCAACTAAAAATGATCCATCTTCAAGTTCACAACCTTCAACCTCCAAATCGAATAATAAAGACAAAGTAGATGAGCAACCATACAAGCATAATGTGCCATTCCCTAATAGGCTAGCAAACCAAAAGACTAATGCTCAAATGAAAAAAATTAGAGAAATGTTTAATCAGGTCTAGATCAATGTACCCCTTCTTGATGCCATACAACAAGTCCCCTCATATGCCAAGTTCTTGAAAGATATGTGCACTAAGAAAAGGAAAACAAATGTCCCAAAGAAGGTCTTCCTTGCTTCTAATATAAGTGAGTTGCTAACTGGGCCAATTCCCATGAAATATAAAGACCCAGGGAGTCCAACTATTTCTTGTATTATAGGACAGACCACGATAAATAGGGCATTACTTGATCTAGGAGCCAACATCAATCTTCTTCCTTTCTCTGTGTATCAGTAACTCGGGTTAGGCGACCTCCGTCCAACCAGAGTTACTATACAACTGGCTGATCGATCTGTAAAGATTCCAAAGGGGGAGATTACAGATGTTCTCATTCGGGTCGGGGAATTCATTTACCCCGTGGATTTCATTGTTCTAGAGACGCAACCCGTACATAATCCTAAAGCTCAAACACCTGTCATTCTAGGACGACCCTTCCTAGCCACTGCAAACACAATCATCAACTGTAGGAATGGATCAATGCGTCTAACTTTTGGAGATATGACAAAAGAGGTAAATGTTTTCCACCTGGGAAAATAAGCTCGAGATTTGGATAATGAGTCATTTGAAGTGAACTTGATCGAGGGATTAGCAAGTGAACATGAAGTGGAGATTGAATATGAATCTGATAGAGAATTTGAATTGGAGTCTGATGACTTCAACCTTGATCAAATAATTGAATCCACAGTGGAGTAGGCAACAGATGCCGCCCCTATCCTTCCCTTACACAAGGAACAACCATTGATAGATCAAGTGCCCTCTTCCGAGCTTAAGGTTCTTCCTAGTCATCTCAAGTATTAGCACTTGGGTGAAAAGGAAGCATTTTCCGTGATAATTGCGTCCCATCTTACGGAACAACAGGAAGAGGATCTTCTTGTAGTATTAAGGAAAATCGAGAAGCCATTGGTTGGATCATGGCTGATATAAAGGGAATCAGTCCATCTATTGTGCAACACTGGATTCATTTGACGGAAGATGCAAAGCCTAAACGTGACCCACAACATAGACTAAACCGAATCATGCAAGAGGCTGTTAGAGCTAAAATTTTGAAGCTATTAGACAATGGGATCATCTATCCCATATCTGATAGCCAGTGGGTTAGTCCAGTCCACGCTGTGCCAAAGAAAGCCTGGTTTACCGTGGTAGAAAACGATAAGAAAGAATTAGTACAAACTCGTCTTCCAACGAAGATTCGAGTCTGTATTGATTACTGAAAATTAAACGCTGCCACGTGTAAATACCACTTTCCCCTTCCATTCATAGATCAAATGCTCGAGAGACTAGCTAGACATGAGTATTATTGTTTCCTGGATGGATATTCAGGATACAATCAAATCCCTATCGCTCCTGAGGATCAAGACAAGACTACCTTCACCTGTCCCTTTGGAACATTTGCATACCGAAGAATGCCCTTCGGCCTATGCAACTCTCCTGTAACGTTTCAACGTTGCATGCTTAGTTTTTTTTTCGACATGGCGGAAAATTTTTTGTAGATTTTCATGGATGATTTTTCCATTTATGGTGATTCCTTTGAACAATGCTTGCACCATCTTAAGTTAGTTTTACAATAATGCATGGAGAAAAACTTGACACTCAATTGGGAGAAGTGTCACTTTATGGTCAAGCAAGGAATTGTCCTAGGGCATGAAGTTTCACACAAAGGAATTGAGGTTGATAGATCGAAAGTGGACGTTATAACAAAACTCCCTGAGCTAAAATGCTTAAAAGACATTAGATCATTTTTAGGGCACGCGGGCTTCTATCGAAGATTTATTCAGGGGTTTAGCAAAATTGCTAGACCTTTAACAAATCTCTTAGAAAAAGATGTACCCTTCAATTTTGATAAAGAGTGTCTACAAGCTTGGGAGGAGCTTAAACACAGACTTGTTTCGGCGCCAATAATCTCAGTGCCTGATTGGACTAGGCCTTTTGAAATCATGTGTGATGTCTCTGATTATGCCATAGGTGCTGTTCTCGAACAACGTACTGATAACAGGCAACACGTGATTTACTATGCTAGTAGGACGCTTAACGAGGCCCAACTAAATTACACGACAACTAAAAAGGAATTTTTAGCAGTTGTGTTTGCGTTGAAAAAATTTCGTCAATACCTACTAGGATCTAAGACAACGATTTTCACTGATCACTCTGCCTTTAGATACTTAATGCAAAAGAAGAATGCAAAGGCCAGACTGATTCGATGGATACTTCTTTTGCAAGAGTTTGATTTGGAAATTAAAGACAAAAAGGGCGTTGAAAATGTGGTGGCAGATCACCTTTCGAGAATTCCTAATGCATCAATTGAGACTATACCTATCAATGAAGACTTTCCTGACGAACACATCTTTACGATGTGTAAAGAGCCCTGGTATGCTGATATAGCAAACTACCTTGCAACCGGGCAAACACCTTCAAATTGGTCAGGTCAGGACAAGTATCGCTTTATGAAACAAACACGATTTTTCTTTTGGGATGAACCATATTTATTCAAATATTGCCCTGACCAGAAATTAGAAGGTGTCTTTCTGAGGATGAACATCATAGCGTATTGACATTTTGTCACGAGCTGGCTTGTGGTGGACACTTTGGTCCACGAAAGACTGCTGAGAAAGTCCTTCAAAGTGGGTTCTATTGGCCCACTCTCTTTAAGGATGCTTATACTTTCTGCAAGCTCTGTGCCAGATGTCAAATGACGGGTCGAATCACACATAAAGACATGATGCCCCTTACACCGATCCTTGAGTTAGAAATTTTTGATTTGTGGGGCATCGATTTCATAGGACCCTTCCCTCTGTCTTATGGCAACCAATACATTTTGGTGGCCGTAGACTACGTTTCTAAATGGGTTGAAGCTATTCCGTCTAGGACAAATGATAACCAAGTTGTCATCAAGTTTTTACGTGAAAACATCATTTCTCGCTTCGGAGCCCCCCGTGCGATAATTAGTGACAACGGGAGTCATTTCTGCAACCGGGCTTTTGAAGCCCTAATGCAGAAGTACTCCATCTCTCATAAATTATCCACGGCCTATCATTCTCAGACGAACGGGCAAGTGGAGGTCACCACCAGACAAATTAAACTGATATTGGAGAAAACTGTCAAACAAAATCTTAAGGATTGGTCCATCAAACTCATTGATGCTCTATGGGCATATCGGACCGCCTACAAGACTGTCCTCGGTATGTCTCCATATCGAATTGTATTTAGAAAATCCTGTCATTTATCTGTGGAGTTAGAACACCGTGCTATGTGGGCACTAAAACAGCTGAATTTGGACTTAGACAAAGCCGGTGATTTGAGAAAGTTGCAGATATCCGAGTTAGAAGAACTACGAAATGATGCATACGATAATGCTCGGATATCTAAACACAAAGCTAAGCTTTTCCATGATAAATCGATTCATAGGAAAAATTTTGTCTCAGGACAAAAAGTTCTGTTGTACAACACTAGACTCCACCTTTTTCCTGATAAACTCAAAACCAGGTGGTCAGGCCCATACATTGTCCAGAACGTCTCTCTGATGGTGCCATTGAAATTTTCGATCCCAAAGATGGCAACACTTTCAAAGTCAATGGTCAACGCCTGAAGCCATTTTTCACCACGGAGTCTGAGTCACACAATGTTATTGAACCGGGTCTTTGTGACCCAGTATATATGCGACCACGTAATTTCACACTTTTCCTGATGTCTCCTGTAAATCATTTTGGGACCTCCTTTGTAAATAAAAAAAACAAAATAATAGGGACTTAGGTGCCACATATCACCTAGGTTTTTTATCTCTTCCTACACTCCCTTTCCTTTCTAAATAACCTAGGGTTGTAAATTCCTAGTTTCCACTTGGGCAATTTGGAGATTCCGTCCTTCTCAGCCCCTTATAAATATCCCTCATCCCGTGTTCTCTTCATTCCCCTATTTTCAATCTCAGATCTGAAACAAGAACAGCAGCGCCACCCCTCCAATTTTTTTTGATCCTCTGCTCCCTCTACAGAGCCGCGTTTCCACGGCAATTATCGCGCATATGCGGCACATTCGACTTCCCTCGAGCGCGGCCAAATTTCTCTGTGGTCGCGACGGTCTGGCATTCAAGGACCTACAATCTGATCATCTTCTACCACTTCGGATTGCTCTCTGCAATCTAAATTAGGTTTCCCCCCCACGTAGTCCAGGGGAGGTTTGTGTATCCCTTCTCGTTGCTTCATATTATTCATCATGGCACCGTCTATTTTCGTTGAAAAAGATTTTGCTAGAATTCTTAGCGATGTTAACGGTTATGGTCATATATTTTTAGATCGTATTCGTGCATGGGATTAGTATAGATTAGTTTATGATAACTCAGATCACGAGTCTTACTATTATCCTGAGCTCGTCAAACTTTTCTACAATTCTATAGATTCCGCATCTATCAATTTTGACACATACCAGATCTCGGTGCACATGCCCACTGGGGATATTATCATCACGCTTCTTCTACTAGAGGAACTCACACATGTCCCTTGCAACTCACATCATAGCGACCCCCTACCTTTAATCGATTACATGACTGTCATGAAGGCTCGCTGTACGGAACAAGATAGGGGGCTCAAAGCGAGTACTACATTTAGAAACGTACATTGCGTTGGTCGCTGGATTCAACGCAATATTTTAGGGCTTGACCACACGACCTCCTTTAACAGGCCGGTGCTGCAGATTATACACGACCTGATGACTCGGCAGCACACTATCTGTATTAACAAGATCATCTTTCATAGTATCATCACTAACTCCTCCCGCACACGCGGTGCAAAGTACTCGCACCCAGTTTTGATCACTCGTCTATGTAGGACTTTCTTACCAGATACAGTTTTTGACTCATATGATATGGTGTTCGTTGCACAAGAGAAGGTGACTAGCGCTTATAATAGTTGTCTTCATGCGGTCTGGACTCCTAGTGTCCAGTCCGAAGATGTCCCTGTGGAGTCTTCTTCGGAGGAACTTTTAGGGGAGGAGGATGAGCCGGCCTTTTGGCAACAGGACCCCCAACTGATTCACGCGCATTCATGTCTACCATTGGGCGAGGTATGAAGAAGATATTTCGGGGGCAGATTCAACTACGCAAACAGGTTGAGGAGCAGACATCTTGCCTAGACCGCATTGAGGAAGGTCTGCGGCGATCACAGTCGGCCGGACCTAGCACCACCGCTGGTCCAAGCTGAAGGCGGGGGTAACACCTTTCTTTACCTATTTCATGCGTTTATTTTCTTGCATACATTGAGGACAATGCATGGGATAGGTATGGGGAGGTAGATACTAACATAGGATTTTTCTAGACTTTTTCTTTTAGATTTCTTTTCTATATATATATAAAAAAAGATAAATTTTTTTTTCTTTCTTTTAGATTTCTTAGGTTTCTCTTTTCTTACTAACATAGGATTTTTCTAGACTTTTTCTTTTAGCTTTCTAGGTTTCTTGTTTCTTATATATATATAAAAAAACAAAAAAAATTTTGATCCATTTTTTGAAGAGAATTAACTTGATCTTAGGGATTAAGGAAATTCTAAGCTAAGATTTCTTAATATAAGTCGAAATAAGAAATTTTGTTGGATCTTTAGGTTAAGAAAGAAAAGAATAGAAAAGATAGCTAGATTTTGAATTTTTTTCTAAGCACTATATACATTTGCATGTTGAGGGATTAATCAAAGACTTAGTGACTTTGTTTACATAAATATATAAAAAAGGAAAATAAATAAATAAATAAATCAATCAATAAAATTTGATCACTAATTAAGCTGGTTGGTTGTGCCTTAAGAAGCATAACCAGTCACGCCTAAAAGTAGTTGAGTCCTTAGCATTCGTGGCCTAGTTTACTCGAGACCTTGAACCTTGGGGATGTATCTTCATCTGGTGCCCTAAGACCATCTGCTCTGGGAGTCATTGGTAAAAGGCTCGCTACATGGGTAAATTAGAAAACCTAATGAAGTTAAGAGAATGCAAATATATAATCTATAAATATATATATATATATATATATATATATATATATATATATATATATATATATATATATATATATATATATTTATATATATATATATGTATTTATTATATATATGTGTGAACAAACAAACTAAAGTCTAAGAAAAATCCCTCATACATATGTATATGTGTTAGGCCTGATACAAAATCTAGTTTTCTCTCTATTCTTAGAAACTTAACCTAAGTTGAACACAAGATTTCAAATGGAAACTTATAAAAAGAAGGAAAAGTATAGAATAATCCGAAACCGATAGATCACCGAAATTCTTGAAGAAAATGGATCATAATAAAATGTTTCTCTTTTTCACTAACATTTTCTTTTTCTCTGGGATTTTGTGGGTGTAATCCTCTGAAAACCCTCAGGAGACAACACTCCTCCTCTAGGGTAACCTAGAGTTTAAAGACTTGTTGCACGAGCTCAGTGCAATCGTGTCACCTACGAAAGTGGTGTAATAATTTAGTTAGAATTTTTCTCTTTGCTTATTTTGCTCAGGGACGAGCAAAAGCTTGGTATGGGGGTGTGATTGGAGTTCATTTATGCATCATTTTTTACCACCATGCTATGCTTTATCTGAATAAATATTAGATTTTTATTGCTTTTTTCTCTTTTTTTTCAGGTCCAATGTTTAATGGAGAAAGAGGCCCAACAATTATGATTTTTTTGAGGAATTAAGGAGTAATTTAGAAGCCCACAAGAAGAAAGCCCAGATCTAAACAGTTTTAAAGCGTATTCTCAGTTTCTAAAAGATCCAGCTGGGGATACGAGATACAACAGAAAGGCACAAAAATCCGCTAGCGCAGCGGCCAAGAAACGGCCGCGGAAACGCGGCACATGTCGCGGAACCGCGTCAATCTTCTGGCCGTTACTTCAGCGTTTGATCCGGAGCTGAGGTGGGATGGCCTCTTCTCATGAAGACTATAAATAGACCCTAGGGCCTCTGTAATCAGGGAGGAGAAAAGAGCATTCGTTATAGGGAAATTATTTGGGTTTCTCTAGGTTTCTTTTAGTCTCTTATATAATTTTCTTTTTCTCCTTCTAGAATCTAGAAAAGAGAGAGTGAGAGTGAGCGATCTTTGTAATTGGAGAAGGTGACAACGCAATACAAGGATCAAGTTTTCAATCTTCCAATCTTTTCTTATTCTAGTGCATTATTTTCTTTAAACTTTTACTTTCTTCTATTTAATTTTTACAATGAACTGTTACTTGTTCTTTATTTTCATGTCTAGCTAATTCATTGACATGACTAACTAACTTTTAATTTTACTAACTACTAACTCTTGGGTAATTGCTAACTTATATGATTCATTGGATGATTTATTCTTTTTAGTCTTGCAAATTACAAGTCTATCTTACCCCCAATGAAGATGAGTTACTTTCTATTCTTTGCAAATGCTATGTTCCCCCTCCATATGATTCATGTGAGCCTCACTTAGAGCCTTGTCTTCAGAACAAGTGCCTTGATGGAACATGAAGATGGAGCACTTCACTATGCTAATGACTACACTACAAGTTTTTTATTTCATGCTCGCTTTATTATAGCTTTAATGGACTAATGAATCTTACATGTTTTCTTAGCATCCTTAACAGTGACTATCCTTGTTCCATTATTGAAAATCTATTTAGAGAGCCAATGATTCAAGGAGGCAACTAGCCTAGATGAGAAATACCCTCGACATGGGACAATACAAGGACTTGGCAAAGCAAGACATACCATTGCCGATGAATCAATATGAGGCATGCATCACCTAATGAGAGTAGTAAGTTAGTAAATTAGAATGTTAGTTAGTCATGACTTTTCTTTCTATCAAACTTAAAAAAAAACTCCTCTTCTGAAAACTTTCTCTTTTCAAATATCTCCGTTTTTATTCCATCTTTATTTTCATTTCTTCCTTTCCTTTACAAAACCCCCAAGATTTTTCACTCACTTTCCACATCGTTTTGCTTTTCATTTCTTAAAACAAAGAAGAACTTTCGTTTTTCTTCACGAAAATTTCAATATAAAAACCTTGAATGCTTCTATTGCTAACCCTCCCTGCGGATACGACCCGTCCTAGCTTATGCTACGAACGGTGATTCAGAAGGAGTAAAGTAAACCTGCATATACATTCGAAGTTCTTGATCATCGGTGCACGGACATCAACGGTTTACTCTAAACCCTTTCTCGGTACAATTAATCCTTCTGAACATCTGCTGCTCTGTAGTCAGAGATAAACCATACCGCGTTGCGAGGTGATAGAACTCCTCTGTGTATTCTGGCACATTCCTCGTACCTTGCCGACATTGCTCAAGTTGATTGTAGAGGATCTGTTGATAATCGGGTGGAAGAAATCTATCATATAGGAGTGCCTCATGCACCTCCATGTCTTCACATGTTGCTTTTCTTGATGCCTTCGTGAAACTTGCAATTGATCCCACCAAGCGACTGCCCCTCCCTTGAGTTTGTACGTCATATATTTGACTTGTTTCTCCATGAGAACATAAGCCATTTCAAAGAATTTATTCACCCTTTAGATCCAATTCAGAGAGGATTTAATGTCCAGATTCCCGTTGAAAGAGGGGATGTCAACCTTCATCCTATACTTAGAGGATTTTGGTATCCTCCTTCCCTACTATGATTAGGGTAAGGGACTCTAGCCTCCCTGTTAGGGTTAGCAAACCCGCCTCTCCTATTTGGATTAGGATTAGCAAATCTCTCATGTCTTCTGTAGGATAAGCCATCATCTCCAAAGTTGCCATACTGATAATTGGGGTTGTTGAACTCCTCGTCAGAGAATTCATTAATTTAGCGATGTCATAGAGGGTAGTTTAATGGTGTATGGTTTTGATAAGGGTGATATGAGGGTGGTTGATTTGGATATAGTTGATATGAGAGTGGTTGATATGGAGGTAATAGCAGCGGGGGTGGTTGAACTGGTAGTGGTTAAATCGGAGGTTGTTAGTTTAGTTGTGAGGGTTGTGGTTGAGGATATTTTGAGAGGGGTGGATGAGGATTACCTGATGAAGGTGGCGGTGGTATTGGAGGGTTGTTTGCTGGACGATCCAACCTTCTTTGGGGCGTACCATTAGCTAAATTTGATCATCAGCTTGAGAGAGATCTTCTTCAATTTTTAGACCACAACGTCCATGCTTGATTCAAAAGTGTTGAGCCTCCCTTCAAAAGTATCAATCCTTGTAGATAGGTTTGGTTGCTCGTCGTCGTTTCTATCCATCATCGAAGTGTTTGTTGAACTCTGATACCACTTGATGCAGACAGGGAAGAGAGAAAGACGACCGATGCAGGTTAGATCTTGTTCTTGTTGGCCCAGAGGCCCTTCACTCTAGTTTTGATGATGATTAACTCATGTAGTTATAGTTTACTAATAATCTTGTGATATTTAGTTTCAGATATTTGATCAAGATATTAGTAAGTGACTAGGTTCAACAAAGGTGTTTTGGAGCTATCATATGTTAATTCAAGAGCTCGAGCGTCAAGATCGCATCTAGTACTCGGTTGGAGTCAAGCTCGTTGGATCGTGTTTGGATCGAGTCTCTTGGAGAAGGAGTTCTACAAGAAGACCTCTGTATTTTATTTAGTTTAGATTGTTTAGATCTTATTGTAAAGATTAGATAGTGTTAATATGCTCAAGTTCACAATACACACACATGTTTTAAATTTGTTGGTTTTCGGCTTTCGGTTTAACTGATATTGGATTTCATGTCAAAAATATAGATATAAATCTTTATATGTATATTGGATTCTATCCATATACAATATGCTTCAAAGTTGTTTCAATATCATGTTTTTGTATTTACATGCGTTTTGGAGAAAACTGTTTTCTATTTCAAAAGTTTGATTTTTTGAAAATACCAATTTTATATTTAAGCCAAATTTCAATATCACAAAAATGGTTCAAATAATTTATAATATGTATTGAAATTTTGTCACACATATTTTTATTTCAAATATATTACAAGAACTTATTTTTGTGGAATTTATGTGATTTTATGGGATTTTATGAAAATTAAAATACCTAAGTTTTAATCCCTAAACAAGCTGTCCTAGCCTTCTGCCGGTCGACCGGACGGTCGACCGAGGCAGAAGTTGGTCGACCGGTCTGGTCGACCAACGTGCACAAACGTGCACGGTTGTTTGGGCTGGAAGGCCAATCGACCGGGTCGGTCGACCGCTAGAGAGCTTCTACTCTCTGGAAATAGCCTCGGTCGACTGGCAGAGAGCTCTGCTCTCTGTTTCCAGGTCTCAGTCGACTGGCCGGTCGACCGGTCGCACAACGGTCATAAAAATGTCCGTTGGCCGGTTGACCGCCCGGTCGACCGGAAGGGCAATTCTGCCCTTTCCTGCTGCCAATGGGCAAATTCTGTTTTGGGTTATAAATATGAGAGTAAAAATTCCCATCTTTATAAGTGTTTAACAGCAATTTTTTAAAAGAGTTTTGGGCTTAAAGATTTGATCTTTATTTATTTTAAAAGGGTTGGAAAATCCAAAGAAAAATAGTCTTTGGGAATTGGTTTTTGATCATTTCTATAGCTATTCTAGAAGTTTTCCCAAGAGTTTTTCTTTGTGATTTTGATTTCCAAACTCTTTGTTTTTCTCACACTTGAGCTATCTATCTATCCTATCTATTAGGTTCTATTTTGTGAGAAAAATTGATTTGTGGTTGTTGATACCACCAAGAGTTGTAAACCCTCTTTACTTTGTGATATCCCTCTAGTGAGAGGTGATTGTGTTGTTATCCCTCTAGTGAGAGGTGATTGTGGAGGTTGTATTAGTATCCATCTTAGTGGAGAGGTGATTGTTAGAGTTGTGGCTTTGAGCCTTTCCCTCTTGTGTGAGGTTGATAGTTGTTTGGCTAAGTGCCCATCCCTCTAAGTGTGGAGGTGATTTGTGTTGTACCTTACCTCTTGTGTAGAGGTTGTATTGTTAAAGAGAGTTGTGTGCTCCCGGTTTGTATTACCCAAATCCTCAGTGGAGGTTCCCTGCGTCGGAAGTCCTGTGTGGACGCTATAGTGGAAATCCTTCTGTGTGAAGGCGGGGTCGTAGAGCAGTTGCTCGAACCTCGAAACATATCTTGTTGTTAGCGATTAATCCACTATCTCTTAACTCTCTCTCTCTCTCTCTCATTGTGCATTGCATCATATTATTCATATCATTTATATGCTAGAGTTTGATTGTGTGCCATACTTGTGTTAAACCAAGAGAGCTTCATATAGCACCTCAACTCTTATTCAGAGGAATCAAGAGGAGTTAGTCCAGAGCCCTTCACCGGGAATTCAGCTACACTCTTTGGTTACACTAAGTGTGTTGCATTTAATTTTTAATTCTACATTATTTGTCATTAGATTAGCCTTACACCAATTCACCCCCCTCTAGGTGTACTTTCAATTGGTATCAGCGCCTATGCTCCTGATATTAGGTTTAACCACCTACGAGTGAGATCTTGGTTGCTAATCTTGTATTTACATTTGCATACTTATTTGTTTACACACACTCATGGATTACCTTGCCCCTCTCATGTTTGATGTTTCTAACATCGATATGTGGAAGTTTAAGATGAGTATGTACCTGAAAACCCTTGAAATGCATGTTTACTTTGCTACTACTAAGAAATCCTATCTTGGTAATAACAAGCATATAGAGGCCAATGCACAAGCCCTAGAGGAACTTAGAAACACACTAAGCAAAGATTATCTTTTTATGATTTCTCATTGTGATTCCACCTTTGCAATGTGGAACACCTTGACCTCTCTAAAACTTCAAACGCCAACCATTGTGGAGGAGGAATCTAGTGGAGGAGAATCCGAACAACATTGCTACATGGTTCAAGGGAATGACTCCCTTGAGGTACATTCGGAAACTCAATTAGATGATAGTGCTAGTTCTTCCGGCGATGATCATATTGATGCCGATGCTTTAAATGAAGGACTATCTATTGTTTGTGAAAAACTATTACAAAAATACCAACTCTTAAAAAAGAAAAGCTTTGCATTAAAAGAAGAAAATAAAAATTTGTCTTCTAAACTTGACGTTGTTTTGCAAGAAAGGGATGAGATTTCAAATGAGAGGTACTCTTTGAAATCCCAACTTGTACTTGCCCTAAAAGAAAATGAAATTTTGAAAAATAAAAATGATTGTGAAAATGTTTTGAAGAAAAATGAAGTTCTATCTTCAAAACGTAATTTTGTGTTAAAAGAAAATGAATCTTTGAAAAATAAAATTATTTCTATTTCAAAGGAATTAGATTTAATTTCAAATGAAAATATTTCTTTGAAAAATGATTTAGATACTCATATTTGCCATGCTAGTATAGCCTCACCATCTAGTATACCTATTGCATGCTCCACCTCTTCTTCTAACATTAAAAATGATATAAATACTTTAAAGAAGAGTGTTGATTATTTGGGCTCCACTTTGAGCCATTGTGCCATGAACCACACACAGTTGGAATTCATGTTTCGTAAGAAACATACTCCTCCTATGCATGCACACAAATCACGGCAAACACATGCTCCTCACATTCATACACATGACACTAGCTATGCTCATGTGTACACTTGTACACATTGTGGACGTAAGGGCCACCTTGCAAAATTTTACTTTAATGGAATTAATGATTCAAATTTTGCAAATAGGTTTGTTTGGGTTAGGAAGGTGCTAAACCCTATGGACCCAAAAGAGTATGAGTACCAAAAGTCACTCCAATTTTATTTGATGTAGGTGTGGGTTCTCACATTACGTTAGAGGCATTGGTGCCTTGAGGTGAATGTGTTCCGAGCTAAACGGCGAAAATTTTGGATGCATCACTTTTAAGGGGAGTTTGGTGGGAGGACCATCATGGTTTGGAGACATAGAGATGTGCTCTCTTGATTTTGGTAACTATCTCTTACTCTTATTTATGTTTACATGCTTTTAGATTATTGATTTTTAGCATGTTTTAATTTTTCATGATTATCATGTTTTAAATGCTCATTATGCCATACGCCATGATAATTAGACTTATGACATAGACATATAGTATTTGAGATACATCCATGTTTATATGGATTATTATTTTTGTGTTCTCACTTTAGTTTAACTATTGTGTATATCATATCTCTAAAACATATGCATTTAGCCTAATAATCATATTGGTTTATGTTTATGATTTTACACTTCACATTTTGATTACATGTTTAAATGTAACCTTCATTAAAACTTGTGTATATACTTGTACAACTAGTGAGCCACAAATTGATTAATATATGTTTGTGCTTAAATTGTTCATTTGTACCCATTAGATGTACTAGTATAGCCTTGTTTTGATGATTCATGCATTTCAAACTTATATTCCCATTTTGTACATGGTTTCATATGTTTAACTTCATCTATATGTCAATTTTGCCAAAACTTTAAGCTATACATGTATACCCTTGAGTCATTTGCGTTCCATGCAAAATTTCTTTATGGACTCAATTGTGTTTGGATATGTATGTAAACTTCTGAAATCACCTAGAGGGGGTGAATAGGTGATAGTGTTAATCTAGAAACTAAATACGGAAGCTAAAACTAATTTGCAACACACTTAATACAACCAACGAGTGTAGCCGAATTCCCCGTGAAGGGCTCTGGACTAACTCCTCTTGATTCCCCTAGATAAGGGTTGAGGTGCTATATGAAGCTCTCGTGGTTAAGTATAAGTGAGGCACACATAAACAAACCAAGCATGTAATATGAATAGGCAATGTGAATATATGCAAGGCACAAATGCAAGCAAATAAGATATGGCAATATGAATGATGCAATGCACAAATGTAAAGAGAGAGAGTTAGAGAGACAATGGATCAAACGCAAACACAAAGATATGTTCCGAGGTTCGAGCCCCTAGCTCTACGTCCCCGCCTTCACCACCGTGAAGGATTTCCAATCCACTATCTCATCCACCTAGGACTCCCACCGAGGGAACCTCCACCGAGGAGGATTTGTACAATACCGGGAGTACCGAACTCCTCTCTCAATACAACCACACCTCCACCGAGGCAAACACAAACACCACCTCAACAAGAGGGGTAGGCCCATAGCCAAACAACCAAAAATCACATCTACCGAAGAGGGATACAAACACCATCTCCATCTCTCACTAGAGGGAGTAAACAAACAACCTCAACCTCTACCAAAGAGGGAGCAACCAACAAATGCGGGTTTTTACAACAAGTGGTATATCTCAACCACAAACCTCTTCTCTTTTTCCACAAAACAAGATCTTAATAGAATAGGATAGATGATAAGCTCAAGTGTGGAAAACAAGTGTTTTGAAAATCAAATAATAAAGAAAAACTACTTGGAAAATCTCTTGTAAATGATAGAAATGAAAATCCAAATCAATATCCCAAAAACCTAGTTTTCTTTGATTTTCCAAACCCCTAAACACAAATCAAATTGGAAGTTTAAATCCCAAAAACACTTTTGAAAACTTGAAAATAAACTCTGGAGAAACACTATTTTTTGTTTCTTAAAAATCTTATCAAACTCCCCAAGAAATGGGGTATAAATACCCTCCTCTAAAAACTAGCCGTTTGGCTGTTTCTGTCAGCCAGAACAGCTGGCGGTCGACCGGCAATTTTTGACCGTTGGAGGAAGCCGGTCGACCGCCCGGTCGACCGCCCAAAAACAGAGAGCAAAGCTCTCTGGCCGGTTGACCGGTCGGTCGACCGTGCCCTGTGCCTGGCCAACGTGCACAAGTCTGTGCACGTCGGTCGACCGCCCGGTCGACCGACTCTGGGTTCCGGTCGACCGCCGAGCCTGGCAGGCTGGATCTGGGTCAGAAAACTGGGTTTAAATTTATTCTAAAAATTCCCATAAAACTTCTAAAAATTCACAAAATTAGTTTCTAACATAATATATGATATATAAACATGTGATAAAAATTTCAACACAAATATCAAACATTATGAACCATTTTTGTGTCTTACAAATATTTCCGAAAACCAAAAACTGTATTTCACCAAACTTAGATTTTTCAATAGGAAATCTGATTTTTCCTAAAACTCATTGAAATAAAAAAAACATGATACTTAAACACTTTTAGGCATGTTGCATATGGACATAAGTCCAATATATATGAAACATATATATCATTATTTTTGTCTTTAAAATCATAAATATGTTTTGTTGAAAATACCAAAACATAAAACATGTGTGTGTTGTGAACTTGAGCATATCAACTATCTAATCTTTACACATGGATCTAAAACAAACTAAACTAGGATACCTAAGTCTTCTTGACGATCTCCATCTTCAAATCGACTCGATCCAAAACTCCGTGATCCACGAGCTTGACTCCAACGAGTGCTATGTATGATCTTGATGCTCGGGCTCTTGAATCACCATATGAAAGCTTCCAAACCATCTTTGTTGAAGCTAATCACCAACTAATATCTTGATTAATGATCTAAAACTAAAATCACAAGATTATTAGTAAACATAACTACATGAGTTAATCATCATCAAAACTAGAGTGGAAGGCCTCTGGGCCAACAATCTCCCCCTTTTTGATGGTGACAAAACTCATGGAGTTATATATGCATGGATTAAAGTTAAGCTTCAAGGAAGCTCCCTCTTAACTCATGCATAGGAATAAACAATAAATATATGCAATGTAAGCTCACAAACATGTATGCATAGACATGCATAAAACAAGATACCAAATACAAAAATATGCTCTTGATACCAAACATATGAAATGCATCATGCATAAAACGTGCTCTTGATACCAATAAAAACATGCTCTTAAATAATGTTCTTGATACCAATTAAACAATTAAACGACAAACTAATAAATAAAATAAAACATGCATATAAACTCAAATACTTCTCCCCCTTTTTGTCAATCATCAACAAAGGGGTTAAAGTAAAAACAAAACATTCTTCTCCCCCTTTTTGTTCGAAACAAAGAATTAACAAAAGGGGTCAAACAAACAAATCAATATAAATTTTCATGGATACCAATTGAAAGAAATAGATCAATAGATACCAATGAAAATAAACAAAAACTTGATACCAATTGAGTAAACAAATAAGCATCTTGACACCAATTTTGAGAAAACAAATACAATCTTGATACCAATTTAAAATATTATTCTTTTTAAACATAGGATACCAAATTGAAATTATTATTTTCTATCGTAAAGCAAGGGAGTGGAATACAAAATCAATGGTAAACCAAATACCAATTGAAAGATAAAATACGGGTTTTCTCCCCTTTATGAAATACCAATTAAAATAATGTCTAAGCTTGTATTAGAATACCAATTGAAAACTAATCAATTGAAACATGATGATCATTAAAACTCAAGCTTAGCATAAACAAAATTTATATATGTATGAAAAATTAGATACCAATCGAAATTGATACTATTTGAAGAGTAAGCATACATACATAAAAATATATATGAGTATACAAAAATGTCAATATTGATACCAATTGAAAGAATTCAATGATACCAATTGAAACAACAATAATATCAAATGTATATCTCATATAACCTACCACCAAATCATGTTCAAGTTTAAAATGATTTTCACTATAAAGCATACATGAGCATGGTCGCCCATCCAAACGCCCGTAGAAGGTAGGGGTTTTCAAAAATAGATTTGAAAGATACAGTATGTTTGAAAATCTCTACCATAATGAAGAATACGAACTAGTTAAATGAAAAAACTTGTTAACTATTACGAAATCCTTCAAGTAAGGAATAAAACAAAAACATTTTTCATAAAACATGAAATTCACATGATAGCCAACACTCATAATCAATGAAGCATGAATATGACTCATGAAAACAAACATGAGTAAACAAGAAAGGTGAGTGTACAAATACAATGTGAAGAACATGATCATGAAAATATTCAATTAAGCTCAATATTCCTTAAAACATGAAAATTATCAAAACTATTTAATCTTCAAGGCATATGTATGTCTTATACAAACTAAAATATACATACATATCCAAACACAACAAGTCCACAATAATATATGCATGAAGGCACGTGGCTCAAAGGATGTATATGCATAATCAATAGTTTGGATAAAATGGACATATACATGAAGTTAAACAAAAATCACATGAACATGAAAACAAAAATAGGAATACAAGTCAAATGCATGAATCATCAAAACTAGACTATACTAGCACATCTAATGGGTACAAATAAGCATTCAAGCACAAACATATAAAGATCTATTTGTGGCCCACTATATGTACAAGTATAAATCCTAGTTTTAATGAAAACTAACATTTAAACATATATTCAAAATCATGAAGCATCAAAAACAAAGGTCATAAACATCCATATGATCATTATGTATATGCATGAGCATTAGATCTAGGACATACATGTTAGTTTAAAAAAAGGTGAGAACACAAAGATATAATTTCATATTAAATATAGGTGTCTCAAATATCTAACATGTATATCACTAATGTAATAAACATGGCATAAGCATAATGACAAATAAAATATGACATGCTACAAATGAAAGTCATAATAAGCATGCAAACATAATGGGAGTAAGGGAATGTTACCAAACCAATAGGGCACATTTCCAAATCTCCAAAACATGGTGGTCCTCTCCACCAAACACCCTTAAAAGTGAAGCATCCAAAAAGTTTCCCTTATCCACTTCAAGGCACCATCACTCTCACGTCATGCGAGAGCCCATACCTACATCAAACACAAGAGGGGTGGTCTTTGGTACCCATATCTTTTTGGGTCCATGGGGGTTAGTACCTTCTCTAACCCAAACAAAATTAGTTGCTAAATTAGAAACATGTATTCTATCATAACAAAATTTAAAAAGGTGGCCCTTACGTCCACAATGTGTACAAGTGTACACATGAGCATACATAGTGTTATGGTTGTGTCCGTGAGGATCATGTGTATGCCGTGGATGGTGTGCATGCATAGAAGGAACTTGTTTCTTTCGAAATAAGGATTCCAAACGTGTATAACTAGAAACACAATGGCTCAAAGTAGAGCCCAAATAATCAACACTCTTCTTTAACAAATTTATATCTTTTTCAATTGTAGAAGAAGTGGAGCATACAATAAGTGTGCTAGATGAAGCTATCCTAGCATGGCAAACATGTGAATCAATTTTATTTTGCAAAGAATTATTTTTCTTTAAACAAATTTCTAAGTCCTTAGAAATAGAAGCAATTTTCATTTTTAAAGAATCATTTTCTTTTAAAACAAAATTAACTTTTAAAGACATGTTTTCATTTTTCTTTACAATATCATTACAATCATTTTTATTTTTTGAAAATTTATTTTCTTTTAATACAAGATCAAGTTTAGATTTCAATGAATCCCTATCATTAGAAATCTCCACTTTCTCTTGCAAAACAGTGTCAAGTCTAGAAATTAATTTTTATTTTCAATGTTAAGGCCTAGACTTTTCTTTTTCAAAATGTTATATTTTTCTATCAATTTTTCACAAACTATAGAAAGTTCTTCATTTAAAGTGTTGAGATCAACATGATCATTACAAGAAGAACTAGCATCATTACAATCTAGTTGAGATTCCGAATGTACCTCAAGGGAGTCATTCCCTTGGATCATGAAGCATTGTGAGTTGGATTCTCCACTAGATTCCTCCGGTTGGATTGGCAATTGAAGCTTGGAGGTGGAGGTGGTTGTCAACTTGTTCCACACTACAACAGCGGAATCAAGGTTAGAAACAAGCATAAGATAATCTTTAGAAAGCGTGCTTTTAATAGCCTCAAGGGCTTGTGCATTGGCCCCTATATGATTGCTATTACCAAGATAGCATTTCTCGGTAGCGGCAAGGAAAACATGCAAGCCTAGGGTTTGTAAATAGATAGACATCCTACTCTTCCAAATAACAATGTTGGAAGAATCAAACATAGGTGGGGTCATGAAGTCCATGGGTGTAAACTATATGTGTGCAAACAAGCAAAATGCAAATGATAGATTAGCAAACAGGATCTCACTCCTAGGTTGTTAAACCTAAGTATCAGGAGCGTAGGCTCTGATACCAATTGAAATCACCTAGAGCAGGGTGAATAGGTGATAGTGCTAATCTAGAAACTAAATGCGGAAGCTAAAACTAATTTGCAACACACTTAATACAACCAACGAGTGTAGCCGAATTTTCCGTGAAGGGCTCTAGACTAACTCCACTTGATTCCCCTAAATAAGGGTTGAGGTGCTATATGAAGCTCTCGTGGTTAAGTATAAGTGAGGCACAAACAAACAAACCAAGCATGTAATATGAATAGGCAATGTGAATATATGCAAGGCACAAATGCAAGCAAATAAGATATGGCAATATGAATGATGCAATGCACAAATGTAAAGAGAGAGTTAGAGAGACAATGGATCAAACGCAAACACAAGAATATGTTCCGAGGTTCGAGCCCCTAACTCTACGTCCCCGCCTTCACCACCGTGAAGGATTTCCAATCCACTATCTCGTCCACCTAGGACTCCCACCGAGGGAACCTCCACCGAGGAGGATTTGTACAACACCGGGAGTACCGAACTCCTCTCTCAATACAACCACACCTCCACCGAGGCAAACACAAACACCACCTCAACAAGAGGGGTAGGCCCATAGCCAGACAACCACAAATCACCTCTACCGAAGAGGGATACAAACACCAACTCCACCTCTCACTAGAGGGAGTAAACAAACAACCTCAACCTCTACCAAAGAGGAAGCAACCAACAAATGAGGGTTTTTACAACAAGTGGTATATCTCAACCACAAACCTCTTCACTTTTTCCACAAAACAAGATCCTAATAGAATAGGACAGATGATAAGCTCAAGTGTGGAAAACAAGTGTTTTTGAAATCAAATAACAAAGAAAAACTACTTGGGAAATCTCTTGTAAATGATAGAAATGAAAATCCAAATCAATATCCCAAAAACCTAATTTTCTTTGATTTTTCAAAACCCTAAACACAAATCAAATTAGAAGTTTAAATCCCAAAAATACTTTTGAAAACTTGGAAATAAACTCTGGAGAAACACTATTTTTTCTTTCTTAAAAATCTTATCAAACCCCCCAAGAAATGGGGTATAAATACCCTCCTCCAAAAACTAGCCGTTTGGCTGTTTCTGTCAGCCAGAACAGCTGGCGATCGACCGGCCGGTCGACCGCCAACGGTCATATTTTGATCGTTGGAGGAAGCCGGTCGACCGCCCAAAAACAGAGAGCAAAGCTCTCTGGCCGGTCGACCGGTCGGTCGACCGAGCCCTGTGTCTGGCCAACGTGCACAAGTCTGTGCACGTCGGTCGACCGCCCGGTCGACCGACTTTGGGGTCCGGTCGACCGGGACGGTCGACCGCCAGAGCCTGGCAGGTTGGATCAGGGTCAGAAAACTGGGTTTAAACTTATTCTAAAAATTCCCATAAAACTTCTAAAAATCCACAAAAATAGTTTCTAACATAATATATGATATATAAACATGTGATAAAAATTTCAACACAAATATCAAACTTTATGAACTATTTTTGTGTCTTACAAATATTTTCGAAAACCAAAAACTGTATTTTACCAAACTTGGATTTTTCAATAGGAAATCTGATTTTTCCTAAAACTCATTGAAATACAAAAACATGATACTTAAACACTTTTAGGCATGTTGCATATGGACATAAGTCCAATATACATGAAACATATATATATCATTATTTTGTCTTTAAAATCAAAAATATGCTTTGTTGAAAATACCAAAACATAAAACATGTGTGTGTTGTGAACTTGAGAATATCAACTATCTAATCTTTACACATGGATCTAAAACAAACTAAACTAGGATACCTAAGTCTTCTTGACGATCTCCATCTTCAAGTCGACTCGATCCAAAACTCCGTGATCCACGAGCTTGACTCCAACGAGTGCTATGTATGATCTTGATGCTCGGGCTCTTAAATCACCATGTGAAAGCTTCCAAACAATCTTTGTTGAAGCTAATCACCAATTAATATCTTGATTAATGATTTGAAACAAAATCACAAGATTATTAGTAAACATAACTACATGAGTTAATCATCATCAAAACTAGAGTGGAAGGCCTCTGGGCCAACAACTTCTAATTTAGACATAACATACATATGCTTTGAAGTTTGAATTATTTTGATAAAAATTGAATTTTTCATGTTTTTCATGTTTATAAAGGAATTTCATATTGAGCTTAATTGCCTAATCTCATGATTTTGTTGATTATATGATTCTTACACTCATATTATTCTTATTTACTCATAATTTTTATTTTCATGAGCTTTATATATGCTTTATAGACTTTGAGTGTTGATGATCGTATGACTTACATGTTTTTCATGATAAATATTCATATTTTATTTCTTACTTGAAGGATTTCGTGCTAGTTTTCAAGATTATCATAAAGTAGTTGCGTATTTCTTCATTTTGGAAGAGTTTTCAAACTTGTTAAAATTATTTTCAAAATTCAATTATTTTTGAAAATTCCTTCCATCGAAGGGCAAACGGATAGGCGACCATGCCTTGTGAGCCTAATTGAAAATATTTTTAATATGTGCATGAAAGGGAAGGTATTATGAGTTATATACTTGATCCTCATCATTTTTTCAATTGGTATCTCAATTGATTTTTTTTTGTATACTCATATTTTGTTTTCTATATATGTATGCTTCAAACTTCAAATAGTATCAATTCCGATTGGTATCTATTTTTTCATACATATATATATGTGATTTGATTGTGCTTAATATATCTTTACATCTTAAAGTACAAATTATATTTATGCTAAGCTTGATTTAGTCCTTAATGACAATTATTTTTCAATTAGTATCTCATACAAGCTTATGCATGATTTTTATTGGTATTTCATAAAGGGGGAGAAAATTCATGTTTTATCTTTCAAATTGGTATCTTTTCAATAGATTTCATTTTCATTTGATATCTTACTCCCACTCTTTATGATGAAAAATACTTTGTTTTGGTATATGCTAACATTTTCAATATTGGTATTATGTTTCATTTTATATTGGTATCTATATTGATATGAGTTATGCTTACCTAAATCAATTTGGTTTTTACTTTCAATTGGTATCAAAAACATACAAGACATTTTTTTGGTATCAAGTTACTTTGAAATTGATTGTTACTTTCAATTAGTATCAAGGTTTCCTATATATATATATATATATATATATATATATATATATATATATATATATATATATATATATATATATATATCTTTCAATTGGTATCAAAAATATACAACGTGTAATTTTCTACTGGTATCAAAATTTACAAGATTTTTTTTAAATTGGTATCAAGATTTTTCACATTAGTATCTTTTAGTATCTCAAAATTTTTGTTTACTTTCAATTGGTATCTTCAAAATGTTTTGTTTATTTTCTATTGATATCATAAATTGGTATCATGATGTTTCAATGTATACCTTCATCATACATTGATATATTTTTCAATTGGTATCATAATATTTTAATTTGTAGTGCTTATATGAAAGGGAAGCTTCACATCTTCTCTATATATAGATTCATGTTGAGTGTATGTCATATTAAAGTGATTGACCTTTCTTTGGTGTGTAGTACACGTGTGTAGTAGGAGCTTCACATCTCCTTTTTTATACATTGCATATTATACTTTATGTGGTTAGAGTTTAGTCATCTCTTTACATATAAATGCATGTATGCAAGGGAGTTAACTTAACGTCTCTCCTCTTCATGAATATATATCGCATATATATATATATATATATATATATATATATATATATATATATATATATATATATATATATATATATATATATATATATATATATCTTTATTGTTTGATTTGTTCTCACCCCTTTGTTGATAATTGAAAAAAAAGGGGGAGAGAAATTCGGAGAATGTTTTTGAGTTTATATGCATGTTTAGAAATTCAGAGAATGATTTTGAATTTATATGCATGTTTACTTACAATTGACACATGCATGTTTATTATTACAATTGATATCAAGCAATATGTTTTTTTTGTTTAAGCAAATTCTTCACTTATGCATGTTTGTGTTGAGCATTCATTGCATATCTTTATGTTTATTGCTATGCATAAGTTAAGGGGGAGCTTCTATGAGCTTAACCTAATCCATGCATATATAACTCCATGAGTTTTGTCATAATCAAAAGGGGGAGATTGTTGGCCCAAAGGCCCTTCACTCTAGTTTTGATGATGATTAACTCATGTAGTTATAGTTTACTAATAATCATGTGATATTTAGTTTCAGATATTTGATCAAGATATTAGTAGGTGATTAGCTTCAACAAAGGTATTTTGGAGCTATCATATGTTGATTCAAGAGCTCGAGCATCAAGATCGCATCTAGTACTCGGTTGGAGTCAAGCTCGTTGGATCGTGTTTGGACCGAGTCTCTTAGAGGAGTTCTACAAGAAGACCTCGGTATTTTGTTTAGTTTAGATTGTTTAGATCCTATTGTAAAGATTAGATAGTGTTGATATGCTCAAGTTCACAATACACACACATGTTTTAAGTTTGTTGGTTTTCGGCTTCCGGTTTAACCGATATTGGATTTTAAAAATATAGATATAAATATTTATATGTATATTGGATTCTATCCATATACAACATGCTAAAAAGTTGTTTCAATATCATGTTTTTGTATTTACATGTGATTTGGAAAAACGGTTTTCCATTTCAAAAGTTTGATTTTTAAAAATACCAATTTTGTATTTAAGCCAAATTTCAATATCACAAAAATGGTTCAAATAGTTTATAATATGTGTTGAAATTTTGTCACACATATTCGTATTTTAAATATATTACAAGGACTTATTTTTGTGAAATTTAGGTGATTTTATGGGATTTTATGGAAGTTAAAATACCTAAGTTATAATCCCTAAACAAGCTGACCTAGCCTTCTGCAGGTCGACCGGACGGTCGACCGAGGCAGAAGTCGGTCGACAGGTCCGGTCGAACGACGTGCACAAACGTGCACGGTTGTTTGGGCTAGAAGGCCAGTCGACCGGGTCGGTCGACCGCCATCGAGCTTCTGCTCTCTGAAAATGGCCCCCGTCGACCGCCCGGTCGACCGGCAGAGAGCTATGCTCTCTGTTTTCAGGTCCTGGTCGACCGGTGGCACAACGGTCATAAAAATGACCTTCGGCCGGTTGACCGGAAGGGCAATTCTGCCCTTTACTACTGCCAAGGGCAGATTCTATTTTGGGTTATAAATACCCCTCATTTAAGCTGTTTTAGCTAAGTTTTAGATAGCAAAAATTTTCATCTTTACAAGTGTTTAATAGCAAGTTTTTAAAACAGTTTTGGCTTAAATATTTGATCTTTATTTGTTTTAAAAGGGTTAGAAAATTCAAAGAAAAATAGAATCGTTGGGAATTGGTTTTTGATCTTCATTTCTATAGCTATTCTAAAAGTTTTCCCAAGAGTTTTTCTTTGTGATTTTGATTTTCAAACTCTTTTTTTTCCTCACACTTGAGCTATCTATCTATCCTATTTATTAGGATCTAGTGGGAAAATTGATTTGTGGTTATTAATACCACTAAGAGTTGTAAACCCTCCTTACTTTGTGATATCTCTCTAGTGAGAGGTGATTGTGTTGTTATCCCTCTAGTGAGAGGTAATTGTGGAGGTTGTATTAGTATCCCTCTTAGTAAAGAGGTGATTGTTGGAGTTGTGGCTTTGAGCCTTATCTCTCTTGTGTCAGGTTGATAGTCCTTTGGCTAAGTGCCCATCCTTCTAAGTGTAGAGGAGATTCGTATTGTGTCTTGCCTCTTGTGTAGAGGTTGTATTGTTAGAGAGAGGAGTCGTGTACTCCCAGTTTGTATTACCCAAATCCTCAGTAGAGGTTCCCTGTGTGAAAAGTCCTATGTGAACGCTATAGTGGAAATCCTTCTGTGTGAAGGCGAGGACGTAGAGCAGTGGCTCGAACCTTGAAACATATCTTTTTGTTAGCGATTGATCCACTATCTCTTAACTCTCTCTCTCTCTCTCATTGTGCATTGCATCATATTATTCATATCATTTATATGCTAGAGCTTGATTATGTGCCATACTTGTGTTAAACCAAGAGAGCTTCATATAGCACCTCAACTCTTATTCAGAGGAATCAAGAGGAGTTAGTCCAAAGCCCTTCACCGGGATTCGGTTACACTCTTTGGTTACACTAAGTGTGTTGCATTTAATTTTTAATTCCGCATTTTTTGTCATTAGATTAGCCTTACACCTATTCACCCCCCTCTAGGTGTACTTTCAGTTCTAGCACTGAGGAACCCTAAAGAGATCTCCAGGTAGGGGTAACTACTCGAATCCACAAGCAAGATGGACTTGAATCCACGAGCCAAGAGAACAACTCGAATCCACGAGCAAATATGAAAAAAAACTCAAAAGTTTATTGGTAAAAGTTGAATAATAGATACTACAAAATAAGAAATACAAGGACCTTTATATATGCTTACAAAAGTCTTATTCTATCTATGAAAGTTAAATTCAAAATAAAGATAAAGAAAGTTTAAAAATAAAAAAGCTGAAAAATCTATTGGATTCTAAATTTGGACCCAAAACAGAATCCTAAAGAAGGTCATATACCCAGATACGCAATAGGGATCTCAACAGCTGAAGGGGGTTGTCGACAGTTAAGGGAAAAATAGTAAAATCTTAACTTTCAGTAAGCCTTTAAAGAGGGGTCAACAGGTCTGAAAACTCCTGTCGCTCGGGAAAAGCCTGTCACAGTCCAAACGAAAGGTTATCAACGGGTCAAGTTATTTTGGATTGTTGTTTGTCATTCCTTATTCTTTGGTCTCCTACATCAATGTCACTATAAGCGTCCAATAACTCGGAGGTGAGCACGGCGCTTTGAAATTAAAACAAAAGAGAGTTAAATATCAACTGAAAGATCAAGTCGAAGAAGAATCACTATGAAGCTTACCTTGAAGACCTTGTTCTTCAAGCACCGCTGCTGATCCTTCAAGGGTAAGGCATTAACTCCTTCAATCCCTTGAGGAAGTCTCCATACCCTAGAGCTGTTTTCTCATCTTCTCCTTCAGAGAAATAACCCGAATAAGGAGCTCGGGGCGGGCTGCCATGGGGTCAACACCGGAGACTAAGTGTTAGTCCCCAAAGGACCAACAACTCCAGGGACCCTCGTGTCATCCTATATTAGCGGAGTTTTAATAGCTCCTACCTCCTCACATCTAGGCGATGGAGACGCCACTATTGCAAAAACAGCCAAGGTCAGTGGAGACGCCACTGTTGCAGCATCCCCTCAGGGAGCACATCAGTAATAAGGGTGTTCTCCTCTGGAATCTCTGTCTCCCTGTCCACTGGCTCGGAAAGCATTTTCATACTCTCCTCAGGACCCTCAGTGGCCGAGGAGTCCCCTCGAGCTCTAGAGCCAATTGGATCGGAGGGCCCGACCCGAGCATCCTCCGCCATGTGGCCCACACAACATTCGTAATGGGGTAAGCAGGTGCAGTCGCTAATAGGTCCTGCATTTCTTCCTTGTTAGGCTCATTAAACCCGATTATGCTCCTCTTCTGCAAGAAACAAGTATCAAAGAGTCGCACATGGAGAAAAGTCCAACAATATTCATAATGTACCTCTTTGGGAGCTTGAGGTTGTGAGGACAGCGCTAAAGCCCTCTTCCTCTTAGCAGAGACCACGCACCCCAGGCCCCTTGGCCTCCCAAACTCCACAGCCAACTGGTTTTTACTTGGAGCTGGTGCCCTCAGGATAACTGGGGGCATGGGAGGCTTGTTTGGTTCTAACAACCAATTCCAGTTCCTGTGGTCATAGTGTACAGCTGTCAGCCTCTGCAGCTTCGCCTCAATGATGACAGAAAGTGTCGCTCCTCCCTGAGTGATCGGGCCTAATTTTTAGGTAGTCGGGATGGCTTCACACTCCTCTGACTTAGTTTCCCAAGGGTCGGACACCCGAACTATAGTATCGTGCACAACATGGTCCCTTTCCATCATATTCATAATAAGCTTTTCGCTCCCACTCGGGGGCATGAAGAAGCGGGTGTCCTGACTGGTCTTCCTCAGCGCGTAGGCGGCACAGAAAAGCTCGCGCTGACATGCATTGGGGTGTTCACAGCACAAAGAGCTTCGAACCCCAACACGGTGGGCGAGGCAACCCCCGACAGTTACACGGGGCAATTCTGAAGTGATTCAAAACATTGCGGACAAACTTTGTCAGCAGCAGCTTCAACCCCAATGCCAGATTTTGGGGGCGCATATAGACGTCGCCATTGGGCAGAGGTAAATTGAAATCAGTGTGTTGAGGGAAAAACTTGTCCTCAATCCCTGGGGAGAGGTGAACACCATTCTTGGCCAACTTCTCATCTACCACCTCTTGCCTATGGAGCTTGATGGTCTAAGGGTCGAAATTCCTGCCGACCCTAGTTCTAAATTGGACTCTTTTCCCCTTCTCTTCTGCTACAGCCTTGTCCTTGCTCACGCCGCCGATAGCACCAAATTTGCCTCCATTTATCATATTTAAAGAAGAAGAAGATCAAATGATGAAGACTTGCGGACAGGAAGATCACAGCGACGAAGATGATGAGAGGTTGAAGATTCGAAATTTGGGGATAATCCCTAGGGTTTGATCAGAAGCCTACAAGTGTCATCACGGGTCAGATCCGAACTATTGCGCTTGGTTTACTGCACCAACCTCGAGCGCTGTGCTACTTCAAAAAGCAATGGTTTCCTGACAGACGCAGTAGCGGATGGGACGTGCATTTATGGTTCTGCTAGCCTATAGATGCACACTGCAAATGGCCAAAAGCTGAATTGACACCAACAACCTGAGCTTGGGCTCGTAGTCTCCGAGGGCACATAGCCCCCAGGGGCATGTTCCTAACCTATTGCTAAAGAGAGGGAAGTAGAGGGTGTTGGCCCGAAAGCCCATCACTCTAGTTTTGATGATGATCAACTCATGTAGTTATAGTACTAATGATCTTGTGTTTAATTAGTGACAGATTTATGATCAAGATCTTAGTAGGTGCATAGCTTCAACAAAGGATTTAAAGTCAAGTTTTGGAGCTAGCACGGTTTGATCCAAGAGCCATTGGATCGTGTTTGGACCAAGTCAAGAAGATGAGAAGGCTTCAAGTGAAGACTTTAAGAAGATGAAGACTTGTGTCTAGGTTTGTTTTAGTAAGATTTTGTTTTTAGATAAAATGTAAAGGATAGAATAGTTGGTGGATTGCTCAAGTATAAATCATTTACACACACACTCTTGATAGTTTTATTTTTACAAAAGATTTTCTTTTAGAAAAATACATGCTTGGTTTTTGGTATTCTAGTTTATATGTTTATTCCAAAATCATGTTTATTGCATAATGTCAAAAACATAGATATTTCACCATGTTTGTGTAGTGGATCATATCCATACACTCTATGCTTCAAATAAGTTTAAATATCTTGTTTTTGTATTTGGAGAAGTTTTGGAAAACAAGTTTTAGAAAAATCAAGTTTGGAAAAATACTGTTTTTCATTTGAGCCAATTTTTCCATATTACAAAAATAGTCCAAATCATTTGTAACATGCCTTGATTTTGTGCAAGCATGTTTGTTTATCAAAGTATATTGGTAAAACTATTTTTGTAGATTTTTTCTATATTTCATGGGATTTTATTTAAGCCAAAAAGACCAAGTTTTTAATCCCTTAACTTTGTTTCCTGGCTTCAGCCGGTCGACCGAGACGGTCGACCGCAGCTTGAAGTCGGCCGACCGTCACGGTCGACCGACGTGCATAGATGTGCACGCCAGTTCTGGCTGGAGGGTCGGTCGACCGACCCGGTCGACCATCCAGAGAGCTCTGCTCTCTGGAAAGGCCCCGGCCGACCGGACGGTCGACCGGACAGAGAGACTTGCTCTCTGTATCCTGGCCTCGGTCGACGATCGGTCGACCGATGGCACAACGGTCTGAAATATGACAGTTGGCCGGTCGACCGGGCGGTCGACCGACAGTTCTGTCAGGCCTCCAACGGCTAGTTTTTCTAGCCCTATAAATTTGGGGGTTTGGACATTGTTTTTCTCTAAGATTTCTAGTGGACTTTGAGCCAGTTTTTCCCACTTCTTTAAAAGAATTTTCTCCACTAAATTGAGAGCTAATACTTCCAATCAAAAGGGGAGTTTTTATCAAGAGTGTTAAAAGAGAATTTTCTTGAGTTTTCCTCCACCATTCTCATCCTTGTTTTCTCACACAAACACTTGAGCAACCCATTGATTATTCATCTTATAGGAGTGTTGTAGTGAGAGTTTTTATTGGTGATCAAAGTGTTTAGATCACCAAGAGATCTTTTCTTGTTCCTTGAGGAGGCGGACGAGTGCGTTCGCGGTTGTTTAGAGTTCGTGTGTGAACTCTTGTTTGAGGTGCGGCCTCAGCGAGCTGATGGGCTTGCGGTGTGTATGAGCTAGGGAGTCCGAGAGCTTGTAGGTGTTGCGGCACCGAGTGATCCGGTGGGATCGATTATAGTGGAAATCCTTCGTGTGTCGAAGGCGGGGATGTAGAGCAAGGGTGCTCGAACCTCGAAACAAATCCCTTGTGTTTGCGATTGCTCACTCTCTCTCTCTATCTCTTGTTTATATCTTGCATGCTTAAATTGTGTTCATCTATATATGCTTGATATACCTTGTGTGCTTAATTGTTATACTTGCTTGGGATTGTTTGCTAACACTTGTATTCAACCAAGAGAGCCAACGCGGCACCTCAACCCTTATCCAGGGAATCTAGAGGAGTTAGTCCAGAGCCCTTTACGGGGAATTCGGCTACACTCTTGTGTTATACGTGGTGTTTAGTTTAAATAGTTTGTTTAGGTCATAATAGTTTTTACTTCCACATTATTTGGCATTTAGTGACCATTAGATTAGCCATCACCTATTCACCCCCCCTCTAGGTGATCCTACAATTGGTATCAGAGCCAAGTACTCTGAATTTGGGTCTTACAACCTAGAGTTAAAGATCCTCTTTTTAGGCTAATCACATTTTTTTGTACACACACCATGGATTTTATGTCACCACCCACTTTTGACATTCTTAACATCCAAATTTGGAAGGTTAAGATGTCTTTATACCTCAAAGCCCTAGGCGTTCATGTTTACCTTGCCATCACTAATGATTATTATTTAAATGGTAAGAATCTTGAGGCTAATGCAAAAGCCCTACATGCTTTAAGATCTACCCTAAATGATGATTATTTATCTAGGGTTTCTAATATTGATTCGGCTTTTGTAGCATGGAACACCCTCCTCTCCCTTGGCGAAAATGAACAATACTATGCGGGGAGCGATTCGGATGTTAGAAGTGACGTCTCCAACAAGTGCTATATGGTCCAAGGGGATAACCCCCTTGAGGTAAACACCGAATCCGAGTTAGATGATGAAGACATGTCATATGATGAGCTCACATCTTTTTGTCAACTATTGCTTGAGAAATATGACATGATTAAGAAAGAAAATAAAAATTTGAAAAAGAATTTTGATTGCATGCATAAAGAAAATAATTCTCTTAAAAATAATATTGCATGTTTAGAAAAAGAAAATGAATTTTTGAAAAATGAGAATGTTTCCTTACTTTCAAAATTGGATGATCTTTGTGAAGGAAACACTAATTTGAAAAATGAAATTATTTTGGTGGAAAAACAAAAGGAAGTCGTTTTTCAAGAAAATAATATTTTAAAAGGAAAAATGATTGAAAAAGAACAAGAAAATGTTTTTCAAAAGAAAATTGTTTCACAATCTCACCATGCTTTACATGCCACCATTGATAAGAGTGAGATTAATGTTTTGAAAAATAAAATGGATTGTTTGAGCTCTACTTTGAGCACATGTGCATTTAATCATTCTAGGTTGAAATCTATATTTTCAAAGAAACAAACTCCACGCATTCATGCACATCATCATCATGCATATGCTTATGTTGCACGTCACGATCATACCCATACACATAAGCATCCTAAGGTGTACAAATGTGCACATTGTGGCCGCAAAGGCCATTTAGCAAAATTTTGTTTTGATAAGATGCATCATATTAATTTTGCTAAAAATAAAAATGTTTGGGTGCCTTACAATGCTAACCCCCAAGGACCCAAGAAAAAATGGGTACCAAAACTCCCACCTTGTGTTTTTGATGTAGGTGAGGGCTCTCACACGACGTGAGAGAGTTGGTGCCTTGATGGTAGATGCACATGGACTTGGTGGACACATTCATAGATGCATCGCTATCAAGGAGGTTTGGTGGGTCAACCACCATGTTTGGAGTTTTGGAACATAGTTCCTTAGTTGGTAACTATTTCTAAACTCTTAGTTTATTTACATGCTTATTCATTTTTGACATCATATAGCATGTTCATGTTTTTATGCTTCATGTGGTAAATGCTAGTTTAAATGTAGTTTTTATCAAAACTTATATTTATACATGTACAAATAGTGAGAACAAATTGATTCATATATGTTTGCACTTCATGCTCATTTGTACCCACTATATGCACATATATAGGCTAGTTTTGATGATTCTTTCATTTATACTTGTTTTGCCTATTTTCATGGTTTACTTCATGTATATGTAATTTTTATTCAAATCTAATAAATATACATGTATACCCGTGAGTCTCTTGCCTTCATGCAAATATTATTAATAGACTCTTTTATATTTGGAATATGTATGCATATTGTTAGATTTAGATAAATCATACATATACCTAGAAGTTTGTTTTTGTTTTAAATGAAAAATGAATTTACATTTTGTTTTTGAGCTTCATTGACTATTTTCATGAAAATGCTAGTTACATGATTTTTGAACACTCACACCTTATTTGTTTATTCATGACTTTGTTTCATGATTATTTTTGAGCTTTATGGACCATGAGTGCTTAAATTTTTATGTATTTAGTATGATTCATGAAAAATATATGATTTTGTTTCATGTTTTTGAAGGATCTTTAACTAGTTTTTCAAAAATTAATTTAACTAGTTATTTATTCTTCAATGTTTTATGAGTTATACACATGATCCTATTATTGTTTCAATTGGTATCATTGAATCATTTCAATTGGTATCAATTTGACTCTATTTTTGTATATACTCATATTTTATTTTCTATATATGTATGTATCAATTTCAATTGGTATACTTATTTTTCATACATATATATGAGTTGGTTTGTGCTTGAGTTAAAATTATTTTACATGTTTAAAGCACAAAGTTGTTTATGATAAGAAAATAAAAATTTTAGGAAAAATTCTCAAGATTTGTTTTATTGAGAAAATTCAAAATTTTGTTTTATAAGAAAATCAAAATTTTTGATTTGTATTGCCTATATGCAAGGAGAGCTTACCATCTCTTCTACATATAGATTCATGTTGAGTGTACTGTATATTGAAGAGCTTGACAACTCTTCTTTATGTGGTACACGTGTGTAGGGGGCTTCACATCTCCTCTTATGCATTACATAATATGTGTTATGTGAATTGGGGCTTGTCATCCCTTCTTCATGTAATGCATATATGTAGGGAAGCTAACTTAACGTCTTCCTCTTCATGAATGTATATCGCATATAACTTTTTATTGACTTATTTGTTTACACCCCTTATTGGTCTTCTTGTTTCGGACAATAAGGGGGAGAAAAATTTATTTGATTTTGTTTTTACTTTAACCCCTTTGTTGATGATTGACAAAAAAGGGGGAGAAGTATTTGAGATATATGCATGTTTTCCTTGCTTAAGGGGGAGAAGTATTTGTTTTCCTTGCTTAAGGGGGAGTAGTTTTTTATATTTATGCATATATGTTTTGTTTTGCAAATAGGAGAAAAAGAATTTGATTTGTTTTATGCTTGATTGGCATGTTTATCTCCTAGATTTGCATACATGTTTATGAGCATACATTGCATATTTATTTGCTTATTTGTGATGCATGAGTTAAGGGGGAGTTTCTTTAGAGCTTTACTTTAATCCATGCATATATAACTTCATGAGTTTTGTCATCATCAAAAAGGGGAGATTGTTGGCCCGAAAGCCCATCACTCTAGTTTTGATGATGATCAACTCATGTACTTATAGTACTAATGATCTTGTGTTTAATTAGTGATAGATTTATGATCAAGATCTTATTAGGTGAAGAGCTTCAACAAAGGATTTAAAGTCAAGTTTTGGAGGTAGCACGGTTTGATCCAAGAGCCATTGGATCGTGTTTGGACCAAGTCAAGAAGATGAGAAGGCTTCAAGTGAAGACTTCAAGAAGATGAAGACTTGTGTCTAGGTTTATTTTAGTAAGATTTTGTTTTTAGATAAAATGTAAAGGATAGAATAGTTGGTGGATTGCTCAAGTATATATCATTTACACACACACTCTTGATAGTTTTGTTTTTACAAAAGATTTTCTTTTAGAAAAATACATGCTTGGTTTTTGGTATTCTAGTTTATATGTTTTATCCAAAACCATATTTATTGCATAATGTCAAAAACATAGATATTTCACCATGTTTGTGTAGTGGATCATATCCATACACTCTATGCTTCAAATAAGTTTAAATATCTTGTTTTTGTATTTGGAGAAGTTTTGGAAAACAAGTTTTAGAAAAATCAAGTTTGGAAAAATACTGTTTTTCATTTAAGCCAATTTTTCCATATTACAAAAATAGTCCAAATCATTTGTAACATGCCTTGATTTTGTGCAAGCATGTTTGTTTATCAAAGTATATTGATAAAACTATTTTTGTAGATTTTTTCTATATTTTATGGGATTTTATTTAAGCCAAAAAGACCAAGTTTTTAATCCCTTAACTTTGTTTCCTGGCTTCAGCCGGTCGACCGAGACGGTCGACCGCAGCTTGAAGTCGGCCGACCGTCACGGTCGACCGACGTGCACAGACGTGCACGCCAGTTCTGGCAGGAGGGCAGGTCGACCGACCCGGTCGACCGTCCAGAGAGCTCTGCTCTCTAGAAAGGACCCGGCCGACCAGACGGTCGACCGGACAGAGAGACTTGCTCTTTGTATCCTGGCCTCGGTCGACCGACCGGTCGACCGATGGCAGAACAGTCTGAAATATGACCGTTGGCCGGTCGACCGGGCGGTCGACCGACAGTTCTGTCAGGCCTCCAACGGCTAGTTTTTCTAGCCCTATAAATTTTTGGGTTTGGACATTGTTTTTCTCTAAGAATTCCAGTGGACTTTGAGCCAGTTTTTCCCACTTCTTTAAAAGAGTTTTCTCCACTAAATTGAGAGCTAATACTTCCAATCAAAAGGGGAGTTTTTATCAAGAGTGTTAAAAGAGAATTTTCTTGAGTTTTCCTCCACCATTCTCATCCTTGTTTTCTCACACAAACACTTGAGCAACCCATTGATTATTCATCTTATAGGAGTGTTGTAGTGAGAGTTTTTATTAGTGATCAAAGTGTTTAGATCACCAAGAGATCTTTTCTTGTTCCTTGAGGAGGCGGACGAGTGCGTTCGCGGTTGTTTAGAGTTCGTGTGTGAACTCTTTGTTTGAGGTGCAGCCTCGACGAGCCGGTGGGCTTGCGGTGTGTACGGGCTAGGGAGTCCGAGAGCTTGTAGGTGTTGCGGCACCGATTGATCCGGTGGGATCGATTATAGTGGAAATCCTTCGTGTGTCGAAGGCGGGGATGTAGAGCAAGGTTGCTCGAACCTCGAAACAAATCTCTTGTGTTTGCGATTGCTCACTCTCTCTCTCTATCTCTTATTTATATCTTGCATGCTTAAATTGTGTTCATCTATATATGCTTGATATACCTTGTGTGCTTAATTGTTATACTTGCTTGGGATTGTTTGCTAACACTTGTATTCAACCAAGAGAGCCAACGCGGCACCTCAACCCTTATCCAGGGGAATCTAGAGGAGTTAGTCCAGAGCCCTTCACGGGGAATTCAGCTACACTCTTGTGTTATACGTGGTGTTTAGTTTAAATAGTTTGTTTAGGTCATAATAGTTTTTACTTCCGCATTATTTGGCATTTAGTGACCATTAGATTAGCCATCACCTATTCACCCCCCTCTAGGTGATCCTACAGAGGGGACATCTGTAATTGTCGATTTCTGACCTCCTCGAGATCACGACATACATCCATCAAACCCTTGGGCAATCACGTGACGCGTGGCCGTTTCCAGAATGTCCAGAGTTCAGTTCAAATCTCATCCAAATTTCGAGCAATTCAAGATGTTATGGATAGAGATAGTCGTTATAAGTACCCTAATCTCCAAGACAAATCATCATTTGTACTCGGCAGTTATTGCTCGAGAGCAGATCGATCACATTGGCAGTTTGGATGGAGACTATTAGATAAAGACAAATATGTGCTTTACCAATTCAAATGAGAATGTTTGGCTCCAATCACCTCTAAGATAAGCAATTAAGATCGGATAAATGTATAGTTAGGAGAGAACCCTATAATCTTATCCAAAGACACTTGTATAAATACGAGACCCCCTCCAACGAGAGGGGGACGATCAACCAACCTCAAAAACCTTAGCACACGAGATCAGGCATTCACCAGTATAATCTTCTCTAAGTTATAGTGGAACCTTCTCTTTCTTCATGATTTTTTTCCTTTCAAGTTTTCACGTAAATCTGTGTGTTTGTTTTGATTTAATTTCTTAGATTCATTTAACAATCTCTACAATTTAGTGCATGGATAACCCCCGGGAATTACCCACTGCAGCCACGATCGCAGTTACCACCGAAGCAGAACACGTCTCTTCCCTAGTCATTGAAATGGTAGGGGTACATGGGCCCAATTCGGATTCAGCAACCAACTCCAATTGTGAAAGTTGACTTCAATTTTGAGCAGTTTTCAGGCCCTTTTCTCAACCTCCATTGTAATTGGAGCTTCTCTGTGCACTAGCTTCCCTGTGCTCCACGCGGTCTGGATGAATCCACGTTTCGTTACTTGGCAGCCTCCCAAGCCCCATGAAATCGATGACGATGTCGCGCTACCCGTGTTCGCTATCCGTCGAATTGACCTTATGCCTTTCACAACCAGTTCTTATGATGATGAAGCGACCACCTTCCTTGGTTCTTCTAATCGAATAGTGGGCGGAGAAGTCTTTGACCGGTAAGCATCAGGAAGAAACAAGTTACAGAGGGCCTGGAAGCTCAGGACAACTCGCCAAACCCCGGCCACCAACTGAGAAGGTACCATATGATAATGGTGCAGAACGTCACTGACGAAGATTGTCATAGGGAACTTCAGTCCTAAAGACAGTACTTGGGAATGAAGGAATACACCTCCATCTTCGGGAGACTTTGTATAATTGGTATTTGAAGGACAACTCTCTTGACGTTTGATGGGAGATGAACGTCATACCGCACTAAGTAGTCATCAACCTCCTCGCTATGGAGAATCTTTGGCGTCGGATTGAATCCATGGTCCTCTTCCTTTTCCTTTGACTCCGACCATAGCAGGACGAGGAAAGTGGGTTCGTTAGAAGATTTGTGGGCAAAGATTGAATGCAAGAAGATGAAGAGTTTTAGGTTTAAGAAGATTTGAGGAATTAGAGATTTGAGAAGAGACTCTCTCCTTTCCCTTATTTAAATCCATTTATGATGTCATCACATTGATGACTCTGAAAAGGCAATTACTTTTCCATTTTTATCGAAAAATCCAAGCCGTTGCACGAACCTCAACAACGTCAAATGGCGGCAGCTAGTATATAGCGCATGCCAATAGGACTGGCTTAGTGACAATCTCATGACAACCCGAGCATTGAATACGCAAATATATGCTGATTGCGAGAAAATAAAGAGAATATAGAAAGTGTTTATATGATTTGAGTTGACTCAATATCTTCACAATTTAACAGTGTAGCGAGGGTTATAAGGGACGAACCTCAGGGAAAGATGTGATAGAAGCGTTTCGATGTTGTTATTTCCTTATAAAGTCTTCTTTTGTTTGAAAAACTTAAAGAAGATTAGATTGAAAATGTTTGTTTTTTATCAATGTAAAGAAAGATCCTAACCTGCTAATAATCTACCATCATAAACAAATAATATCAACTAGAGATTACCTTCACGCTAAACCCTAGACATGATAATCTACCCTAGGATTCAAGTAAAACACATAAGACAAATAATAAGATTCTAATTGAAATAGCACTAATTAAATTTAATATTAAAATATCAAGATAATTGTGAAGCATAGATCAAGAAAAATAGTTAAAAAGTACTAGCAAATAGTTGACCTAATTACTATCATCATGTGCCTTCAAGATAAATCTAAGATTTAAGCATGCATAGAATTTAATTGGGTTATCTATGTAACACTATATATTCATGGTGGTGATATTAGCAAGTCATGAAAATAAAATTTAGTTACTCATGGTATAATCTAAACTAAGTGTAATATATGAAGAAGATTGCATGAAATAACAAAAAAAACAAATAAAAAAGAACGCAAATAATTAATAATAGGAAGATGGAAGACTAAAGAACCTTTATTTGATGTTGTCATCGTCAATTACAAAAGCTTCTTCTCCTTACAAAATTTTCTTCTTGTTTCTAAAACTTAGAAAATACAAACTAAATTTGAAGAAAAAAGAAAACTAGAAAAACCCTAAACTTAGATCTCTTGAATGCTCTTGGGATGATCTTTCACATGCCTCTACATGAGCTAATATAGTAGAACCCAGGGAGAGTCTTAGATAAAGTTGCACACTAAAATGAGGAGGCTATCTCATTATCCTTTAGATTTGGATTAAGGATATTCTGAAAATCTCTTATTCTTCTTGACTTGGGATAAAGTATTGTTTAAATTCCGAATTTAACACGATTTTATCCTTTATCTTCAAAATAGGATTGGGGTCAATTCTGAATTTGTCTGCAGCTAGTTGGCGTGTTAATTGCTAAATATGACTCATTAAACTACTTAACTTGAAATAGTGGTCAAAATAAGAATTGAAGCGCTTTAAGTCTTCTTTCTGTAGAATCTTGAATCAATGACGTCATCACATTGATGACTCTGAAAAGGCAATTACTATTCCATTTTTATCGAAAAATCTAAGTCGTTGCATGAACCTCAACAACTTCAAATAGTGGCAGCTAGTATATAGCGCATGCCAATGAGATTGGCTGAGTGATAGTCTCATGACAACCCAGAGCATTAAATGCGCAAAGATATGCTGATTGCCAGAAAATAAAGAGAATATGAAAAGTGTTTATCTAATTTGTGTTGACTCTAAATCTTCACAATTTAACAGTGTAGCGAGGGTTATAAGGGACGAACCTCAGGGAGAGATGTAATAGAAGCATTTCGGTATTGTTATTTCCTTACAATGCCTTCTTTTGTTTGAAAAACTTAAAGAAGAAGATTAAATTGAAAAATTTTGGTTTTTAGCCATGTAAAGAAAGATCCTAACCTGCTAATAATTTACCACCATAAACAAATAATATCAGTTAGAGATTACCTTCACGCTAAACCCTAAACATGATAATCTACCCTAAGATTCAAGTAACATACATAAGACAAATAATAAGATTCTAATTGAAATAGCACTAATTAAAATTTAATATTAAAATATCAAGACAATTGTAAAGCATAGATTAAGAAAAATAGTTAAAAAAGTACTAGCAGATAGTTGACCCAATTACTATCATCACGTGCCTTCAAGTTAAATCTAATATTTAAGTATGCATAGAATTTAATTGGGTTATCTATTTAATACTATGTGTTCATGGTGGTGATATTAGCAAGTCATGAAAATAAATTTAGTTACTCATGGTATAATCTAAACTAAGCGTAACATATGAAGAAAATTACATGAAAAAACAAATAAAAACAAATAAAAAAGAAAGCAAAAATTAATAATAGGAAGATGGAAGACTAAAGAACCTTTGTTTGATGTTGTCATCGTCAATTACAAAAGCTTCTTCTCCTTACAAAATTTCCTTCTAGCTTCTAAAACTTAGAAAATACAAACTAAATTAGGAGAAAAAGAAAACTAAAAAACCCTAATCTTAGATCTCTTGAATGCCCTTGGGATTATCTTTCACATGCCTCTACATGAGCTTTTATAGTAGAACCCAGGGAGAGTCCTAGATAAAGTTGTTGGCCCAGAGGCCCATCACTCTAGTTTTGATGATGATTAACTCATGTAATTATATTTTACTAATAATCTTGTGTTTAAATAGTTTCAGTGATTGACCAAGATATTAGCAGGTGTTTAGCTTCAACAAAGGTATTTTCGAGCTTTCACATGAAGATTAAAGAGCTCGCACGTTAAGATCGCATCTAGCACTCAGTTGGAGTCAAGCTCGTTGGATCATGTTTGGATCGAGTCGGCTTGGAGACAAAAAGACTTCGGTTTGTGTTTAGTTTAGTATGTTTAGATCTTGTGTAAAGAGTAGATAGTATTGATATGCTCAAGTTCACATACACAGACAAGTTTAAAGTTTAATGGTTTTGGTTTCGGTTTAACCGGATTTTGGATTTCATGTCCAAAAAATAGATATATATCTTATATATATATTAGATTCTATCCATATACAATATGCTTCAAATTTATTTCAATATCATGTTTTTGTATTTACATGAGTTTTGGACAAAACGGTTTTCCATTTAAAAAATCCAAGTTTTGGAAAATACTGATTTTGTGTTTAAGCTTATTTTTAATATCACAAAAATAGTTCAAATGGTTTATAATATGTGTTGAATTTTATTCACACATACTTGTACTTTAAAGATCTTATAAGAACTTATTTTTGTGAAATTTATGTGATTTTATGGGATTTAATTGATATTAAAAGACCAAGTTTTTAATCCCCAAAATATGTGACCTGGCCTTCTGCCAGTCGACTGGGCGGTCGACCGAGGCGGAAGTCGGTCGACAGGTCCGGTCGACCGATGTGCACAAACGTTCATAGGCCATTTGGCTGGAGGGCCGGTCGACCTCGACCTCCAGAGAGCTCTGCTCTCTGGATCTGGCCCTAGTCGACTAGGCTCTCTGGATCTGGCCTCGGTCGACCGGGCGGTCGACCGGCAGAGAGCTCTGCTCTCTGTATCTAGGCCTTGGTTAATCGGGCGGTCGGCCGATGGCACAACGGTCAGAAATCCGACTGTTGGCCGGTTGATCGGGCAGTTGACCGACAGCAGAATTTTTCTGTTGTCTTGGCCCAACGGCTAGTTTTTGGAATGGGTTATAAATACTCATCCCTTTGGGCTGTTTTGAATACGTTTTTAGAGAGCAATTTTTTCGTCTTTACAAGTGTAAAATAGCAAGTTTTTAAAAGAGTTTTTGTGTTAAAAAGATTTATTTTTATTTGTTTTAAAGTGTTAGAAAATTCAAAAAATTCAAAGAAAAGAGAGTCTTTTGGGAATTGGTTTTTGATCTTGATTTCAATATTTATTTAGAGATTTTCCAAAGTATTTTTCTTTGTTCCAAACACTTTATTTTCTCACATTTGAGCTATCATATCTATCCTATCTATAGGATCTTTGTTTTGTAGGAAATTAGTTTGTGGTTTAGTGAGACCACTAAGAGTTGTAACCTTCCTTGTATTTGTTATTATCCCCTTTGTGTAGAGGTGATTGTGGAGGTTGTGTTGGTATCCCTTTAAGTGTAGAGGTGATTGAGGAGTTGTTTTGGCTTAGTGCCTTATCCCTCTAGTGTGAGGTGATTGTTGTTTGGCTAAGTACCCATCCTTCTAAGTGTAGAGGTGATTATTGTTATGCCTTGCCTCTTATGTAGAGGTTGTGTTCGTTGGAGAGGGGAGTTCTGTACTCCTAGTTGTATTTACTCAAATCCTCAGTGGAGGTTCCCTGTGTGAAAGTCCTGTGTGGAAAAATTAGTAGAAATCCTTCTGTGTGAAGGCGGGGACGTAGCAGTGGCTCGAACCTCGAAACATATCTTGGTGTTTGCGATTGATCCACTATCTCTGACTCTCTCTCTTATATCTTGCATTGATTCATATTGCTCATATCATACTTATATGCTTGGTATTGTCTGTGTGCCTCACTAGTATTGAACCAAGAGAGCTTTACATAGCACCTTAACTCTTATTTAGAGGAATTTAGAGGAGATAGTCTAGAGCCCTTCACCAGGAATTCGGCTACACTCTTTGGTTACACTAAGTGTGTTGCAATTAGTTTGTAATTCCGCATCATTTATCATTAGATTAGTCATACACCTATTCACCCCCCTCTAGGTGTATTTTCAATTAGTATCAGAGCCTACATTCCTGATATTAGGTTTAACCACCTATAAGTGAGATCTTGGTTAGCTAATCTAGATTTGCATTTGCACACTTATTTGTTTACACACACTCATAGACTTCATGACCCCTCCCATGTATGATACTTCCAACATTGATGTTTGAAAAGTTAAGATGTCCATGTACCTTAAAACCCTAAGGTATGCATGTTCACCTTGCCGCTACCATGAAATCTTATCTTAGTAATAGCAAGCATATAGAGGTCAATGCACAAGCCCTAATGGCACTTAGAAACACACTAAGTAAAAAATATCTTTCTATGATTTTTCATTGTGATTCCGCTTTTGCAGTGTGGAACACTTTGACCTCTCCAAAGCTTCAAACGTCAAACTTTGTGGAGGAGGAATCTAGTGGAGATGAGTCTGACCAACATTGCTACATGGTCCAAGGGAATGACTCTCTTGAGCTAAACTCGGATACTCAACTAGATGATAGTGCTAGTTCTTCCGGTGATGAATATATGGATGTCGATGATTTAAATGAAGAACTATCGCTTGTATGTGAAAAATTGCTTGAAAAATATAAAGTTTTGAAAAAGAAAACTCTTAAAATAAAAGAAGAAAATAAGAATTTGTTTTCAAAACTTAATTTAATTTTGCAATAGAGGGATGAGATTTCAAGTGAAAGGGACTCATTGAAATCCCAACTCGACCTTGTTTTAAATGAAAACAAAATTTAAAAAAATGATTGTAATAATGTTTTGAAGAATAATGAGATTTTGTCTTCAAAACTTGATATTATTTTAAAAGAGAACCAATCCTTGAAAAATAAAATTGCTTCAATTTCAAAAGAACTAGATTTGATTTCTAAGAAAAATATTTCTTTGAAAAATGACATTGATTCACATGTTTGTCATGCTACTATAAATTCATCCTCTATTAACAGCCATGTTTCATGCTCCACGTCTTCTTCTTGAAAATGATATATGTATGTTGAAGAAAAGTGTTGATTGTTTGGGCTCTACTTTGAGCCAATGTGTCATGAACCACACACGGTTGGATTCCATATTTCACAAGAAACAAGCTCCTCCTATGCATGTATACAAATCATGGCATACACATGCTTCTCACGTTCAACGCATAATACCATGTATGCTCATGTGTACACTTGTACACATTGTGGACGTAAGGGCCACCTTGCAAAATTTTGTTATGATAGATTAAATGATTCAGATTTTGCAAATAAGTTTGTTTGGGTTAGAAAGGTGCTAACCCCTATGGACCCAATAAGGTATGGGTACCAAAAGCCACTCCTATTATATTTGATGTAGGTGTGGGCTCTCACTTGACATGAGAGTATTGGTGCCTTGATGGTGGATGCTTTTGTGCTTAATGGACGCTACTTTGAATGCATCACCTCCGAGGGGAGTTTGGTAGGAGGACCACCATGGTTTGAAAAATCTAGAGATTTGCCCTAATGGTTTTTGTAACTATCTCTAACTCCCATTTAGTTTACATGCTTTTATTAATGATTTTAGTATGTTTTGGTGTTTCATGATTATTATATTAAATGTCATGATAATTAGACTTTATGTAGTATTTGAGATACACCCATGTTTATATGGACTATTATTTTTGTGTTCTCACTTTAGTTTAGCTATGTTGTATATCCTAGTTTAAGACATGTGCATTTACTTAACTATAATATTGGTTTATTTTTTTGCACTTCATATTTTGATTACTTATTTAGATGTAGTTTTCATTAAAACTTTTGTTTAGACTTGTACAACTAATGAGCCACATTTAATTCTTATTTGTTTGTACTTAATTGCTCATTTGTACCTATTAGATGTACTAGTATAGCCTAGTATGATGATTCTTGTATTTCAACTTGTATTCCTTATTTGTGTATATGTTTTCATATAAATATGTTTAACTTCATGTATATGTCAATTTTGTCAAAACTTTAGATATACATATATACCCTTGAGTCATTTGCCTTCATGCAAATTCTATTTTAGACCCATTTGTGCCTGGGATATGTATGTATACTTCTAGTTTAGACAAAATATACATATACCTTGAAGCCTATTTAGTTTTGATGATTTTCATGTTTGTGGAAGGATTTTCATAATTGAGCTTAAATGCCTTATTCCATGATTTTGTTGAATACATGACTTTGTACACTCACATTACTTGATGTTTTCTCATGACTTTATTTTCATGAGTCTTATATGTGCTTTATAGACTTTGAGTGTCAATTGTTGAGTGATTTTCATGTTATCATGGGATATATTCTTGGATTATTCCTTACTTGAAGGACTTCGTACTAGTTTTCAAGATTATCATAAAACTACTTGCGTATTTCTTCATTTTGAAAGAATTTTCAAATTTGTTAAAATTATTTTCAAATCTTATTTTTGAAAACCCCTTCCTTCCAAGGGTGGCCGGATGGGCGATCATGCCTAGCATGTTCAAATTGAAAATCTTTTTAACATGTGCATGAATAGGGAGGTAGTATGAGTTATACACTTGATCCTCATTATATTTTCAATTGGTATCACAATTGATATTTTCATGTTTGTATACTCATATTTGTGTTTTCTATATATGTATGCTTCAAACTTCTAATAGTATCAATTTTGAATGGTATTTACATTTTCATACATATATATATGTGATTTGATTGTGCTTACAATATCTTTATATCTTAAAGTACAAATTATGTTTATGCTAAGCTTGATTTACTCCTTAATGACAATTATTTTTCAATTGATATCTTATACAAGATTATGCATCCTTTTCAATTAGTATTTCATAAAGAGGGAGAAAATTCATATTTATCTTTTAATCGGTTTTATTTTCAATTGGTATCTTACTCACATTCTTTATGATGAAAAATATTTTGTTTTGGTATATGCTAACATTTTCAATATTGGTATCATAATCTTAATTGGTATTATTCTCAATTTGATATCTTTATTGCAAAATAATTTATATTCCAAAAAAAAAATTTGGTTTGTATTTTCAAATTGGTTTTTACTTCCAATTGGTATCAAAATTTACAATATATATTTCAATTGGTATCAAAAACGTACAATGCTTCATTTTCTATTGGTATGAAAAGATTTACAAGATATTTTCATTCTTATCATTTGGTATCTTAAAAATTTTGTTTATTTTCAATTGGTATCATAAATTGGTGTCATAATGTTTTGATATATACCTTTATCATAAATTAGTATATTTTTCAATTGGTATCATAATAGTTAGATATGTATTGCTTATATGCAAGGGAAGCTTAACATATTCTCTATATATAGATTCATGTTAAGTGTATCTTATATTGAAGAGCTTGACCTCTCTTCTCTATGTCTTACACGTGTGCAGGGGGAGCTTCACATCTCCTTTTATATATTGTATATTATGCGTTATGTGATTAGGGTTTAGTCATCTCTTTTTCATGTAATGCATGTATGCAGGGGGAGTTAACTTTACGTCTCTCTTCTTCATGAATATATATCGCATATATATCTTTATTGTTTGATTTATTTTCGCCCTTTTATTGTTGATTTGACAAAAAGGGGGAGAGAAATTTTGGAGTTTTATATATGCATGTTTATATGCATGTTTATTTCATTCCTTGTTTTATATAAAAAGGGAGAGAAGAATTTTGAGAGTTTTATATATGCATGTTTATTTTCTTATTTAATGCATATATGTGTTGTTTGGTTTATGCATTCATTGAATATTTTTATTGTTTATTGCTATGCATGAGTTAAGGGGGAGCTTCTATGAAGCTTAACTTTAATCCATGCATATATAACTCCATGAGTTTTATCATCATCAAAAAAGGGGAGATGTGGGCCCAGAGGTCCATCACTCTAGTTTTGATGATGATTAACTCATGTAGTTATATTCTACTAATAATCTTGTGTTTAAATAGTTTCAGTGATTGACTAAGATATTAGCAGGTGTTTAACTTCAACAAAAGTGTTTTGGAGCTTTCACATGAAGATTAAAGAGCTCGCGCGTCAAGATCGCATCTAGCACTCAGTTGAAGTTAAGCTCGTTGGATCATGTTTGGATCGAGTCGGCTTGGAGACAAAAAGACTTCGGTTTGTATTTAGTTTAGTATGTTTAGATCTTGTGTAAAGAGTAGATAGTATTGATATGCTCAAGTTCACATACACACATAAGTTTAAAGTTTATTGATTTTGGTTTCGGTTTAACCGGATTTTGGATTTCATATCAAAAAATAGATATATATCTTATATATATATTAGATTCTATCTATATACAATATGCTTCAAATTTGTTTCAATATCATGTTTTTATATTTACAAGAGTTTTGGAGAAAACGGTTTTCCATTTCAAAAATCCAAATTTGAAAAAATACAAATTTTGTGTTTAAGCTTATTTTCAATATCACAAAAATAGTTCAAATAGTTTATAATATGTGTTGAATTTTAGTCACACATACTTGTACTTCAAAGATCTTATAAGAACTTAATTTTGTGAAATTTATGTAATTTTATGAGATTTAATTGATATTAAAAAGATCAAGTTTTTAATCCTCAAAATATGTGACCTGGCCTTCTGTTGGTCGACCGAGCGGTCGACCGAGGCAGAAGTCGGTCGATCGGTCCCGGTCGACCGATGTGCACAAACGTGCACAGGCCATTTGGATGGGGTCGGTCGACCGACGCGGTTAACTGCCAGAGAGCTCTGCTCTCTAGATCTGACCCCAGTCGATCGGGCGGTCGACCGGTAGAGAGCTCTGCTCTCTGTATCCAGACCTCGGTCGACCGGGCGGTCGACGGATAGCAGAATTTTTTTGTTTTCTTGGTCCAACGGCTAGTTTTGAAATGAGTTATAAATACCCATCCCTTTGGGGTTTTTGAATAAGTTTTTAGAGAGCAATTTTTTTCATCTTTACAAGTGTTTAATAGCAAGTTTTTAAAAGAGTTTTTGTGTTAAAAAGATTTATTTTTATTTATTTTAAAGTGTTGGAAAATTCAAAAAAAAAGAGTCTTTTGGGAATTGGTTTTTTATCTTGATTTCAGTATCTATTTAGAGATTTTCTCAAGTATTTTTCTTTGTTCCAAACACTTTATTTTCTCACATTTAAGCTATCATATCTATCCTATCTATAGGATCTTTGTTTTGTGGGACAATTGGTTTGTGGTTTAGTGAGACCACCAAGAGTTGTAACCTTCCTTGTATTTATTGTTATCCCTCTTGTGTAGAGGTGATTGTGGAGGTTGTGTTGGTATCCCTCTAAGCGTAGAAGTGATTGAGGAGTTGTTTTGGTTTAGTGCCTTATCCTCTAGTATGAGGTGATTGTTGTTTGGCTAAGTGCCCATCCCTCCAAATATAGAGGTGATTATTATTGTGCCTTGCCTCTTGTGTAGAGGTTGTGTTTGTTGGAGAGGGGAGTTGTGTATTCCTAATTGTATTTACCCAAATCCTCAGTGGAGATTCCCTATGTGGGAAGTCCTGTGTGGACGAATTAACGGAAATCCTTCTGTGTGAAGGCGGAAACGTAGAGCAGTAGCTCGAACCTTAAAACATATCATGGTGCTTGCAATTGATCCACTATTTCTGACTCTCTCTCTCTCTCTTATATCTTGCGTTGATTCATATTGCTCATATCATACTTATATGCTTGGTATTATTTGTGTGCCTCACTAGTGTTGAACCAAGAGAGCTTTACATAGCACCTTAACTCTTATTTAGAGGAATTTAGAGGAGATAGTTTAGAGCCCTTCACCGGGAATTCGGCTACACTCTTTGGTTACACTAAGTGTGTTGCAATTAGTTTTTAATTCCGCATCATTTGACATTAGATTAGTCATACACCTATTCATCCCCCCTCTAGGTGTATTTTCAAAAGTTGCACGCCAAAATGAGGAGGCTATCTCCTTATCCTTTAGATTTGGATTGAGGATATTCTGAAAATCTCTCTTTCTTCTTAACTTGGGGATCAAATATTGTTTAAATTCTGTATTTAACATGATTTTATCCTTTATCTTCAAAATAGGATTGGGGATTTCAATTCTGAATTTGTTTGCAGCTAGTTGGGGTGTTAATTGCTACATATGACTCATCAAACTATTTAATTTGAAACAGTGGTCAACATACGAATTGTAGCGCTATAAGTCTTCTTTCTATATAATCTTGAATCATTGAATTTAACTTTCTATAAAAAAAGTTATGATCAAAACACTAAAATGCTTTCAGTTTGAATCCGAGACTGAATTGGAATTCTCCCCCTTTATCTTTGTCTTGGAGCTACCTTATTTAAAGTTGATTTCCCCTTTATCTCCAATTAGGATTAGGATTATCTCTAAATTATTTGTGCTTGATGGGCTCTTGGGTTTCTTTTAAACTTTTGGGCTTCTTTAATTATCTTTTCTTTTCTTCCTTGAATTTATGGAGATTTGTACAATACTAAGCAAAAATACCATTACGTAGCAATGTTTAACTAAAAATAAATGTGAAAATATGACTAAAAATATTCACATTTGAAGAACAATCGCACCCCCACACCTATCTTTTTCTTGTCCTCGAGTAAAACAAAAAAGAAAAACTAATCTAATCTGAACTAACTCACTTTCGTAGGAATCACGATTGTACTTAGCACATGCAACAAGCGTTAAACCTCTAAGTTACCCTTAAAAGATGAGTTTTGTCTTGTTGGGATTTTCAGTGAATTACACCCAAAAAATCCATAAAGAAAGAAAAATAAAGTGTTTGTGTTTTCAAAATTCATTTTGAAAGAGAAAAATATTTTAAACATTTTTGCAAAAATCAAGTTAATCTATAAGTCTTAAGATGGCATAATTAGTCATTTCTAAGCTTAGTCTCTATGCAAAAATATGTTATCAATTTAGGTTAGGATTAAAATTGTATTTCGCACTCAATTATTATTTTACCCTAAATCATAAGCATCTTTGTGACAGTAAATTTTTAACTCCGGATTCTTCAACTTCAACTCTTATGCCTTCTATATATATATACATACATATATATATATATATATATATATATATATATATATATATATATATATATATATATATACACACACATACACACATACACATACACACACACATATATATATATATATATATTGTGGGCCCAAAGGTCTATCACCCTAGTTTTGATGATGATCAACTCATGAAGTTATATTTACTAATGATCTTGTGTTTAATTAGTGACAGATTCATTATCAAGATCTTAGTAGGTGCATAGCTCAACAAAGGATAAAATGTCAAGATTTGGAGCTAGCACGGTGTGATCCAAGGAGCTTTTGGATCAAGCTTGGACCAAGTCAAGAAGATGAGAAGCCTTCAAGTGAAGACTTCAAGAAGATGAAGACTTGTGTCTAGGTATAAGATTTTGTTTTTGTTTTAGTTAAAAATGTAAATGATAGATAGTTGGTGGATTGCTCAAGTAGATATCACACACACACTCTTGAATTTGTTGTCCTTTCGTAAAAGAATTTTCAGATTTAGAAAAGACTTTCATTTTGGAAAAATATAGTTTTGATTTTTGGTATTCAAAGTTATATGTTTCAACCAAAACCTTATTTAGAGCTTAATGTCAAAAACATAGATATTGTATTATGATTGTGTAGTGGATCATATCCATACACACTATGCCTTAAAAGTATATCTTGTTTTTGTATTTGATGAAGATTTGGAAAAATATGTTTTGGAAAATATTATTTTAGAAAAATACAGTTTTATCTTGAGCCAAATATTTCCAAGTTACAAAAATAGTCCAATCTTTTATAACATGCCTTGATTTTGTGCAAGCATGTTTGTATATCAAAGTATATTGGTTAAACTATTTTTGTAGATTTTTATGTATTTTATGGGATTTTATATGAGCCACAAAGACAAACTTTTTATCCCAGAAAAACTGTTTCAGGCTTCAGCCAAGTCGACTAGTCGACTAATCCTGAAGTCGGTCGACCGGGCCGGTCGACCGACGTGCACAAACGTGCACGCCTGTGTGTACTGGTGGTCGGTCGACCGTGCCGGTCGACCGCTCCAGAGAGCAGTGCTCTCTGGAAAGTTCGGTCGACCGCACCGGTCGACCGTGGCTCCAACGGTCAGAAATCCGACCGTTGGCGGTCGACCGGGACGGTCGACCGGCAGTACTGACAGATCCCAACGGCTAGTTTTCTGGCAGTCTATAAATTGGGGGTCTTGTCATTGTTTTGTCACAAGATTTTGGAGTCTCTTAGAGCCAGTTTTTCCCAGTCTTTTAAAAGGGTTTTCTCCACAAAATAGTGAGCAAATATTTCCTATCTAAAGGGAAGATTTTATAAAGAGTGTTAAAAGAGATTTCTTGAGTTTTTCACCATAGTTCTTTCCTTGCTTTCTCACAATCACTTGAGCTATCCATTGCCTTATCTATCCATAGGATTGTGTTGTGAGAGTTTGTGATTGGTGATCAAAGTGTTGTAGATCACCAAAGATTTCATCCTTATTCTTTGAGGAGACGGGCAAGTGTGCTCGTCGTTGTTTTGAGTTCGGGTGCGGACTCAGTTGTTTGAGGTGCTGCCTCGGCGAGCCGGTGGGCTTGCGGTGTGTACGGGACTAGAGAGTCCGAGGGCTTGTAGGTGTTGCGGCACCGAGGAGAGATCCATTGGGATCTTGCATAGTGGAAATCCTTCGTGTGTCGAAGGCGGGGATGTAGAGCAAGTGTGCTCGAACCTCGAAACATACTCTTGTGTTTGCGATTGCTCTCTCTCTCTCTCTCTTTGTCTCTTGTTTATATCTTGCATTCAATTATTGTCTATCTTTATATGCTTGATATATTCATTTGTGCTTAATTGATATACTTGCGTGGGATTGTTGCTAACACTAGTATTCAACCAAGAGAGCCAACGCGGCACCTCAACCCATTCAAGGGGAATCTAGAGGAGTTTGTCCAGAGCCCTTCACGGGGAATTCGGCAACACTCTTGTGTTATACATAGTGTTTAGTGTAAAAGTTTTTATTTGGTCATAATTGTTTTTAGCTTCCGCATTATTTGCATCATTCATCATTAAGTGACCATTAGATTAGCCATCACCTATTCACCCCCCCTCTAGGTGATTTACAATTGGTATCAGAGCTTGGTACTCTGATTTGGGTCTAACAACCTACAGTAAAAGATCCTTATTTTTAGGCTAATCACATATTTTTGTACACACACCATGGACTTCATGTCACCACCCACCTTTGACATCCTTAACATTAACATTTGGAAGGTTAAGATGTCATTGTACCTCAAGGCCTTAGGCATTCATGTTTATCTTGCCATATCTAATGATTCATATTGTTCAAATGGTAAGAATTTTGAGGCTAATGCAAAAGCCCTTCATGCTATCAAGTCTACCCTAGATGATGTTTATTTATCTAGAGTTGCTAATATTGATTCGGCTTTTGTAGTATGGAACACCCTCACCTCCCTTGGCGAAAAGGATCTATACTATGCGGGGAGCGATTCGGATGTTGGAAGCAACACCTCCAACATGTGCTACATGGTCTAAGGGGATGACCCCCTTGAGGTAACTACCGAATCCGAGGATGAGGATGTAGACATGTCATATGATGAGCTATCTACTTTTTGTCATCTATTGCTTGAAAAGTATGACATGATTAAGAAAGAAAATAAAAATTTGAAAAAGAACAATGATTGCATGCATGTAGAACATGATACATTTAGAAGTAACATTGCATGTTTAGAAAAAGAAAATGAAACTTTGAAAAATGAGAATATTTCCTTGATGTCTAAATTGAATGATTTATGTGAAGGAAATATGATTTTGAAAGATAAAATTGCTTTGGTGGAAAAACAAAAGGAAATTGTTTTTCAAGAAAATTCTTGTTTGAAAGGAAAAATTTTTGAAAAAGAAAAAGAACAAGAAAAAGTTTCTAAAAAGAAAAAGACTTTTGATCATGCTTTATATGCCACCACTTCTATTGATCAAATGAAGTAAATGTTTTGAAAAATAGGATTAATTGTTTGAGCTCAACTTTGAGCAATTGTGCATTTAATCATAAGAAATTGGAGTCCTTGTTTTCAAAGAAACAAACTCCACACATTCATGCACAATATCATCATGCATATGCTTATGTTGCACGTCATGATCATACACATACACATAAGCATACTAAGGTGTACAAATGTACACATTGTGGCCGCAAAGGCCATTTAACAAAATATTGTTATGATAGATTAGATCATTTTAATTTTGCTAAGTATAAAGATTTTGGGTTCCTTACAACAAAGCTAACCCCCGTGGACCCTACAAGAAATATGGGTACCAAAACCCCCACCATTTGCTTGTGATGTAGGTGAGGGCTCTCACAAGACGTGAGAGGATTGGTGCCTTGGTAGTGGATGCAAATGGACTTGATGGACACACATTTGGAGCACCGCTATCAAGGAGGTTTTGGTGGGACAACCACCATGTTAGGAGCTTTGGAGTTGGTAACAATTTCTAAACTCCTACTTTTTATGTTCATGCTTATTCATTCATAATATTCATAACATGTTCATGTTTTATGATTTGTGTGCTTCATGTGGTATTTACATGCTTAGATGTAGAATGTGTCAAACTTGCTTTTATACATGTACACTTAGTGAGTATCAAATTGATTCATATACATTCACTCTTCATGCTCATTTGTACCCACTATATGCATATGTATAGACTAGTTTTGATGATTCTCATTTATACATGCTTTGCCAATTTTTTATGCTTTACTTCATGTATATGTATTTTAAATTCAAATCTAATAAATATACATGTATACCCGTGAGTCTCTTGCCTTCATGCAAACATCATTAATAGACTCTTTTAACATTTGGGATATGTATGTATATTATTAGATTTGGATTAATCATACATATACCATGTGATTAGTGTTTTGATGAAAAATTTTTTCGTGTTTTTGTTAAAAAAATGTGACTTATGATCTTTTTGAGCTTCAATGACTATTTTCATAAAAATACTAGTTACATGATCGTTTAACACTCACACTTTTGTTAAAATCATTTTTTTGAGCCTTATAGACCATGAATGCTTAAATTTTTATGTATCTAGTTATGTTTATGAAAAACATAAGATTTGATATATTTGAAGGATCTTTAACTAGTTTTCAAAAACAATTTATACTAGTTAGTTATTCTTCAAATAATTTTTCTTTGATTGACACATGATTCTATTTTTCTCAAAATTTGATACTTCATGATTTGAATATTAGTTTATATGTTAGTTTTTGTCAACACTAGGATTTATACTTGAACATGTCGTGGGCCACAAATAAATCTATTTATATTTGTGCTTGAATGCTTATTTGAACCCATAAAATGTACTTGTATTGCTTGATTTTGATGATACATACATTTTTAAACTTATATTCCCACTTTTTGGATTTGATTTATGATCATGTGTTTTTCATTTCATGTATATGTGTATTTTGCCAAACTTTAAGATATACATGTATACCTCTTGAGTCATTTGCCTTTAATGCAAATCTATTTATATGGACTCAATTGTGTTTAAGAGATATGTATGTATACTTATTGTGTTGTCAAAACATACATATATCTTGAAATATAAATTTTTTTTAATAAAAAAAAATGTGTGATGATTTAAAGGAATATTGAGATTAATTGACATTTTTGCTTTATTCCTTACTTGAAGGATTTCGTACTAGTTTTAAAATATTTTCATATTATCTAGTGCAAATTCTTCATTTGGTAGAGTTTTTCAAACTAAGCTTATTTTCAAATCTATTTTTGAAAACCCCTACCATCCATGGGAGGATGGATGGGCGATTATGCCTTGTATGCTTCATTGAAAATCTTTTACCTTGTGCATATGAAGGGTGGTAGGTTATGAGATATACACTTGATTTTATTGTTATGTCAATTGGTATCATTGAATCGTTTCAATTGGTATCAATAAGAACTTATTTTGTATATACTCATATTTTGTTTTCTTATATATATATATGTTTCAATTTCACTTGGTATACTCATTTCTCATACATATATATGATTTTTATGTGCTTAACTCACAATTGGCTCACATTTTTAAAAGCACAAAGTTTATGATGAAAAATAAAAATTTTCATATGTTTACTATTGATATCAAAATAAAAAAATATATGTTGATTTGATATCTCAAAATGTGTTTTATTAAGTAAGTTCAAAATCTTAAAGAAAAATTCAAAATGTTTGATTTGTATTTCCTATATGCAAGGAGAGCTTAACATCTCTCTTACATATGGATTCATGTTGAGTATATTATAAATTGAGGAGCTTGACAACTCTTCTTTATATGATATACGTGTGTAGGGGGAGCTTCACATCTCCTCTTATGCATTACATAATATGTGTTATGTGAGTTAGGGCTTGTCATCCCTTCTTCATGTAATGCATATGTGTAGGGAAGCTAACTTAGCGTCTTCCTCTTCATGAATGTATATCGCATATAAATCTTTATTGATTGATTTGTTTCACCCCTTCTTGATCTTTTTGTTTTTGACAAAAAGGGAGAGAAAAATTTGTTTGATTTGCTTTTACTTTGAACCCTTTGTTGATGATTGACAAAAAGGGGAAGAAGTATTTGAGTATATATGCATGTTTTCATTGCTTAAGGGGGAGCAGTATTTGTCTTCCTTGTTATTTATGCATATATGTTTTGTTTTGCAAATAGGAGAAAAAGATTTATTTTGTTTCATCTCCATCATTTGCATACATATTTATGAGCTTCATTGTCATATATTATTATTTATGTCTATGCATGAGTTAAGGGGGAGCTTCCTTGAAGCTTTACTTTAATCCATGCATATATAACCTCATGAGTTTTGTCATCATCAAAAAGGGGGAGATTGTTGGCCCAAAGGTCTATCACCCTAGTTTTGATGATGATCAACTCATGAAGTTATATTTACTAATGATCTTGTGTTTAATTAGTGACAGATTCATTATCAAGATCTTAGTAGGTGCATAGCTCAACAAAGGATAAAATGTCAAGATTTGGAGCTAGCACGGTGTGATCCAAGGAGCTTTTGGATCAAGCTTAGACCAAGTCAAGAAGATGAGAAGCCTTCAAGTGAAGACTTCAAGAAGATGAAGACTTGTGTTTAGGTATAAGATTTTGTTTTTATTTTAGTTAAAAATGTAAAGGATAGATAGTTGGTGGATTGCTCAAGTAGATATCACACACACACTCTTGAATTTATTGTCCTTTCATAAAAGAATTTTCAGATTTAGAAAAGACTTTCATTTTGGAAAAATATAGTTTTGATTTTTGGTATTCAAAGTTATATGTTTCAACCAAAACCTTATTTAGAGCTTAATGTCAAAAACATAGATATTGTATTATGATTGTGTAGTGGATCATATCCATACACACTATGCCTTAAAAGTATATCTTGTTTTTGTATTTAATGAAGATTTGGAAAAATATGTTTTGGAAAATATTATTTTAGAAAAATACAGTTTTTATCTTGAGCCAAATATTTCCAAGTTACAAAATAGTCCAATCTTTTATAACATGCCTTGATTTTGTGCAAGCATGTTTGTATATCAAAGTATATTGGTTAAACTATTTTTGTAGATTTTTATGTATTTTATGGGATTTTATATGAGCCACAAAGACAAACTTTTTATCCCAGAAAAACTGTTTCAGGCTTCAGCCAAGTCGACTAGTCGACTTAACTAGTCGACTAATCCTAAAGTCGGTCGACCGGGCCGGTCGACCGACGTGCACAAACGTGCACGCCTGTGTGTACTGGTGGTCGGTCGACCGTGCCAGTCGACCGCTCCAGAGAGCAGTGCTCTCTGGAAAGTTCGGTCGACCGCACCGGTCGACCGTGGCTCCAACGGTCAGAAATCCGACCGTTGGCGGTCGACCGGGGCCGGTCGACCGGCAGTACTGACAGATCCCAACGGCTAGTTTTCTGGCAGCCTATAAATTGGGGGTCTTGTCATTATTTTGTCACAAGATTTTGGAGTCTCTTAGAGCCAGTTTTTCCCAGACTTTTAAAAGGGTTTTCTCCACAAAATAGTGAGCAAATATTTCCTATCTAAAGGGAAGATTTTATAAAGAGTGTTAAAAGAGATTTCTTGAGTTTTTCACCATAGTTCTTTCCTTACTTTCTCACAATCACTTGAGCTATCCATTGCCTTATCTATCCATAGGATTGTGTTGTGAGAGTTTGTGATTGGTGATCAAAGTGTTGTAGATCACCAAAGATTTCATCCTTGTTCTTTGAGGAGACGGGCAAGTGTGCTCGTCGTTGTTTTGAGTTCGGGTGCAGACTCGGTTGTTTGAGGTGCGGCCTCGGCGAGCCGGTGGGCTTGCGGTGTGTACGGGACTAGAGAGTCCGAGGGCTTGTAGGTGTTGCGGCACCGAGGAGAGATCCATTGGGATCTTGCATAGTGGAAATCCTTCGTGTGTCAAAGGCGTGGATGTAGAGCAAGTGTGCTCGAACCTCGAAACATACCCTTGTGTTTGCGATTGCTCTCTCTCTCTCTTTGTCTCTTGTTTATATCTTGCATTCAATTATTGTCTATCTTTATATGCTTGATATATTCATTTGTGCTTAATTGATATACTTGCGTGGGATTGTTGCTAACACTAGTATTCAACCAAGAGAGCCAATGCGGCACCTCAACCCATTCAAGGGGAATCTAGAGGAGTTTGTCCAGAGCCCTTCACGGGGAATTCGGCAACACTTTTGTGTTATACATAGTGTTTAGTGTAAAAGTTTTTATTTGGTCATAATTGTAAGATCACCTAGAGGGGGGGTGAATAGGTGATGGCTAATCTAATGGTCACTTGTGAACAAATAATGCGGAATTAAAACTAAGTTGACCAAATTAAAATTTCTTTTAATTAAACACTTATGTATAACTCAAGAGTGTTGCCGAATTCCCCTTGCGAGGCTCTGGACAAGCTCCTCTAGATTCCCCTTGAATGGGTTGAGGTGCCGCGTTGGCTCTCTTGGTTGAATACTAGTGTTAACAAGCAATCCCAAGCAAGTATAGCAATTTAAGCACAAGGGTATATCAAGCATGTAAAGTAAAGACAATGAAAGTAATGCAAGATATAAAGAGACAAAGAGAGAAAGAGAGAAGAGTAAGCAATCGCAAACACAAAGGTTTTGTTTCGAGGTTCGAGCACACTTGCTCTACATCCCCGCCTTCGACACACGAAGGGTTTCCACTATGCAAGATCCCAATGGATCTCTCCTCGGTGCCGTACACCTATAAACCCTCGGACTCCCAAGTCCCGTACACACGCAAGTCCACCGACTCGCCGAGGCCGTACCTCGAATCACCAAGAGTTCACAACCGAACTCCAACCACAACGAGCACACTTGCCCGCTTCCTCAAAATACAATGGAAATCTCTTTGGTGATCTAACACTTGATCACCAATTACAAAAGCTCACTACAACACTTTCCTATAGGATAGATATGTCTATGGATGCTCAAGTGAAGTGTGAGAAATCAAGGAAAGAATGTTTTGATGGAAAACTCAAGAAATCACTTTAACACTCTCTTGATAAAAACTCCCTTTTGATTGGAAATATTTGCTCTCAAATTTGTGGAGAAAACTTCTGAAATGAGTGGGAAAAACTGCTCAAGAAGTCTCAAAAATCTTAACCTCAAAACAATAGACAAAACCCCCTTTTATAGGCTCCCAGAAAATAGAGCCGTTGGGGCTGTGTCAGTGCTGTCGGTCGACCGCCGGTCGACCGGCCAACGGTCATTTTTCTGACCGTTGCAGCCACCGGTCGACCGGCTCGGTCGACCGATAACCTGGAATGAACTGTCGGTCGACCTATCGGTCGACTGGACATTTCCAGAGAGCAAACTCTCTTGGTCGGTCGACCGACCCGGTCGACCGGCCACTGTGCTGACAACGTGCACAGGGCTGTGCACATCGGTCGACCGGACCGGTCGACCGGTTTGGCCTGTCAGCCAGTCTCCAGGTCAGAAAACAGGATTTAAAAATCTTTTATAAAATCCTAAAAATACATAGAAATTCTACAAAAATAGTTTTACCAATATACTTGAAAGAACAAACATGCTTGCACAAAACAAGACATGTTATATATGTTTTGGTCTATTTTTGTAACTTGGAAATATTAGCTCAATAACTAAAATGTATTTTTTCAAAACATGTTTTTCCAAACTTGTTTTTCTAAATCTTCATCAAATACAAAAACAAGATATTTGAGTTCATTTTAAAGCATAGTGTGTATGGATATGATCCACTACACAATCAATAAGAAATATCTATGTTTTTGACATAAAGCACTAATCATGATTTTGGTTTAAAGATATGAACTATGAAATACCAAAATCCAAGATAAATATTTTGTCTCAAAGAAAATCTTTGTTCTAAATAAAAATTCTTTTCTAAAAAGAAATCTTTTATGAAATCAATTAAATCAAGAGTTCTATCAAGAGTGTGTGTGTGTGATATAACTTGAGCAATCCACCAACTATCTATCCTTTACATTTTTACTAAAACAAAAATACAAATTCTATACCTAGACCCAAGTCTTCAACTTCTTGAAGTCTTCCCTTGAAGGCTTCTCATCTTCTTGACTTGGTCCAAGCTTGATCCAAAAACTCCTTGGATCACCACATGCAAGCTCCAAATCTTGTTCTTTTATCCTTTGTTGAGCTATGCACCTACTAAGATCTTGATCATGAATCTGTCACTAATTAAACACAAGATCATTAGTAACTATAACTACATGAGTTGATCATCATCAAAACTAGGGTGAAGGGCCTTTGGGCCAACAATCTCCCCCTTTTTGATGATGACAAAACTCATGGAGTTATATATGCATGGATTAAAGTAAAGCTTCAAAGAAGCTCCCCCTTAACTCATGCATAATAATAAGCAATAGATATTCAATGAAGCACTTAAAAATGTATGCAAATGAATGCATGTAAAACAAAACAAATCTTTTATTTCTTGTGATGCATGAGTAAAAGCACAAGTATAAAAACTCAAAATCATCTCAATCTTTCTCTCCCTTAAGTAAGGAACAAATACTTCTCCCCTTAAGGAAATCATGCATATAACTCAAATACTTCTCCCCCTTTTTGTCAATCATCAACAAAGGGTTCAAAGTTCAAATCATCAAACAAATTTTCTCCCCCTTTTTGTCAAAATAAGGAAATCAAGGAGGGTAAAAACAAATCAATCAATAAGATTTATATGCGATATAAATTCATGAAGAGGAAGACGTTAAGTTAGCTTCCCGACACATATACATTACATGAAAGAGGGATGACAAGCCCTAATTCACATAACGTATAATATGTCATGCATAAGAGGAGATGTGAAGCTCCCCCTACACACGTATATCATGAAAAGAAGAGTTGTCAAGCTCCTCAAATTATAATATACTCAACATGAATCTACATATGGAAGAGATGTTAAGCTCTCCTTGCATATAGACAATACAAATCAAAAATTTTGAATTTTCTTTATCAAAACAAAATTTTAACTTTTTCTTAGTAACAACAAATTTTGAGATATCAATTGTAAAATAATCAAATTTTGAATTTTTGATACCAATTTCAAAACACAATGCATAAGCTTATTATGAAATACCAATTTGAAATCTAATTAAGCTTAGCATCAACAATCTTTGTGCTTTAAAGGAAATACCACTTGTAAAATAAGCACAAATAGATAACATATATGTATGACAAGATAATACCAATAGAAATTGATATAATTTGAAGACATTCATACATACAATCAAAATATGTATATACACAACATGAAGTCATATTGATACCAATTGCAAATAACCAATGATACCAATTGAAAAGTAAGCATAAGTGTATACATCATATAATCTACCATATGAAGAATTCGAACTAGTTAAATGAACTTGTTTAAGAACTAGTACGAGATCCTTCCATCAAGGAATAAGTTAAAAAGTTTTTCATGAAAGATCAATGAAACACAAGGCACTAAAAACACTCCATCTATAAAGTCCAAATTAAAAAAAATGAGTGAACTAGTGTTATGTGGAACATGGCATCATGAAAAATAGCAATAAAACTCAATATTCCTTCAAATCATAATTTTGAATTCTTGAAATCCATCACAAAAATTTTATTGTACCAATTTTAAAAACACAAATTTTATTAAAAACAAAATTTATATATCAAGATATATGTATGTTTTGTCAAGACATTAAGTATACATACATATCCCTAAAACACAATTGAGTCCATATAAGTAGATTTGCATTAAAGGCAAATGACTCAAGAGGTATCCATGTATATCTTAATGTTTTGGCAAGACAAGTATATACATGAAATGAAAAGCACATGGTCAAATCACAAGTCCAAAATGGGAATACAAGTTTGAAGATGTAATGATCATCAACATAAGGCTATACTAGTACATCTAATAGGCACAAATAAGCATTCAACCCAATCATATATAGATTTATTTGTGGTCCATAAGGTGTACAAGTATAAATCCAAGTGTTGACAAATACTAACATCTAAACTAATATTCAATACAATGAAGCATCAAAATTTTGAAATCACAAAAGAATTTATCCATAAAAATAGGATCATGTGCATCAATTTAAGAATAGATAACTAGTTTAAATGGATTTTTGACAAACTAGTTAAAGATCTTTCATAAATATGAAATCATATGTATTTCATGAATAGTACTAAATACATAAAAGTTCAAGCACTCATATTCCATAAAGCTCCAAATTATATCTTTTCTTAAAGATTGAGTGTTCAAAGGTTATGTAAATAGTATCTACATGAAAATAGTCATAGAAGCCCAAATCAAATCATGACTAAAATTTTTATTTAACAACACACAAAAATCATTTGTATCAAAACAAATCATAAAAAAAATTTACATGGTATATGTATGAATTATACAAATCCAACAATATGCATACATATCCCAAATATTAAAAGAGTCTATTAAATGTTTGCATGAAGGCAAGAGACTCACGGGTATACATGTATATTTATTAGATTTGAATTAAACATGCATATACATGAAGTAAATCACAAAATTGGCAAAACATGTATATATGAGATTATCAAAACTAGATTATACATATGCATAAAGTGGATACAAGTGAGCATGAAGTTCAAATTATTTAAGAGTCAATTGTAATTCACTATTTGTATATGTATAGATACAAGTTTGATATATTCTACATCTAAGCATGTAAATACCACATAAAGCACACAAAATCTTAAAACATGAACATGCTATGAATATGATAAAAGTATAAAGCATGAAAAAAAAAATAGGAGTTTAGAAGTTGTTACCAACTACAAAGTTCCAAGTATGGTGGTCTTTTCCACCAAAATTCCTTGATAGCAATGCATCCAAAAGTTTGTCCATCATGTCCATTGCATCGGCTACCAAGGCACAATCCTCTCACGTTTTGTGAGAGCCCTCACCTACATCAAAATCAAAAGGTGGGGTTTTGGTACCCATGTTTTCTTGGGTCCTTTGGGGTTAGCATTGTTATAAGGAACCCAAAATCTATTATATTTAGCAAAATATAAGTATGGTTTCTTATCAAAACAATATTTTGCTAGATGGCCTTTGCGGCCACAATGTGTACATGTGTACACCTTAGCATGATGCTTATGAGTGTGATTGTGATCGTGATGTGCACCATAAGCATGAGCATGATGAGTATGTGCATGAGTATGAGGAATTTGTTTCTTTTGAAACAAAGATTCCAACTTAGAATGATTGAATGCACATGTGCTCAAATTAGAGCTCAAATTATCAATTTTATTTTTCAAATTTTTAATCTCATTAGTTGTGGCATGTAAAGCATGGTGAGATAAAGAATCATTTTTCTTTTTCTTTTGAAAAACATTATCCTTTTCTTTTTCAACAAATTTTCTTTTTAAAGATTTATTTTTTTGTAAAATACTTTCTTTTTGTTGTTCCACCATAGCAATCTTTTCTTTCAAAGTATTGTTTCCTTCACACAAAATACTCAATTTAGAAAATAAGGAAACATTCTCATTTTTCAAATCCTTTTTCTTTTTCTAAACATGCAAGTTTATTTCTAAAAGAATCATTTTCTACATGCATGCAATCAATGTTCTTTTTCAAAATCTTGTTATCTTTTTCTAAGCATGCAATGTTATCTCTAAAAGAGTCTTGTTCTATATGCATGCTAGCAATATCCTTTTTCAAATTTTTAATTTCTTTCTTTTTCATGTCATATTTTTCAAGCAATAATTGGCAAAATGTATTAAGCTCATCATATGACATAACATTATCATCCTCGGATTCGGAAGTTACCTCAAGGGGGTCATCCCCTTGGACCATGTAGCACTTGTTGGAGGTGTCGCTTCCAACATCCGAATCGCTCCCCGCATAGTATTGTTCATTTTCGCCAAGGGAGATGAGGGTGTTCCATACTACAAAAGCCATATCAATATTAGCAACCCTACATAAATAATCATCATTTAGGGTGCTCTTTAAAGCATGTAGGGCTTTTGTATTAGCCTCAAGATTCTTACCATCTATACAATAAGCATTATTAGTAGTGGCAAGATATACATTATAACCTAGGGCTTTTAGGAATAATGACATCTTAACTTTCCAAATGTGGATGTTAAGAATATCAAAGGTGGGTGGTGACATAAAGTCCATGGTGAGGTGTGTGTGTACAATAAATATTGTGATTAGCCCAAATGTAGGATCTTTAACTCTTAGGTTGTTAGACCCTTATCAAGAGCACTAGCTCTGATACCAATTGTAAGATCACCTAGAGGGGGGGTGAATAGGTGATGGCTAATCTAATGGTCACTTGTGAACAAATAATGCGGAATTAAAACTAAGTTGACCAAATTAAAATTTCTTTTAATTAAACACTTATGTATAACTCAAGAGTGTTGCCGAATTCCCCTTGCGAGGCTCTGGACAAGCTCCTCTAGATTCCCCTTGAATGGGTTGAGGTGCCGCGTTGGCTCTCTTGGTTGAATACTAGTGTTAACAAGCAATCCCAAGCAAGTATAGCAATTTAAGCACAAGGGTATATCAAGCATGTAAAGTAAAGACAATGAAAGTAATGCAAGATATAAAAGAGACAAAGAGAGAAAGAGAGAAAGAGTAAGCAATCGCAAACACAAAGGGTTTGTTTCGAGGTTCGAGCACACTTGCTCTACATCCCCGCCTTCGACACACGAAGGGTTTCCACTATGCAAGATCCCAATGGATCTCTCCTCGGTGCCGTACACCTACAAACCCTCGGACTCCCAAGTCCCGTACACACGCAAGTCCACCGACTCGCCGAGGCCGTACCTCGAATCACCAAGAGTTCACAACCGAACTCCAACCACAACGAGCACACTTGCCCGCTTCCTCAAAATACAATGGAAATCTCTTTGGTGATCTAACACTTGATCACCAATTACAAAAGCTCACTACAACACTTTCCTATAGGATAGATATGTCTATGGATGCTCAAGTGAAGTGTGAGAAATCAAGGAAAGAATGTTTTGATGGAAAACTCAAGAAATCACTTTAACACTCTCTTGATAAAAACTCCCTTTTGATTGGAAATATTTGCTCTCAAATTTGTGGAGAAAACTTCTGAAATGAGTGGGAAAAACTGCTCAAGAAGTCTCAAAAATCTTAACCTCAAAACAATAGACAAAACCCCCTTTTATAGGCTCCCAGAAAATAGAGCCGTTGGGGCTGTGTCAGTGCTGTCGGTCGACCGCCGGTCGACCGGCCAACGGTCATTTTTCTGACCGTTGCAGCCACCGGTCGACCGGCTCGGTCGACCGATAACCTGGAATGAACTGTCGGTCAACCTATCGGTCGACTGGACATTTCCAGAGAGCAAACTCTCTTGGTCGGTCGACCGACCCGGTCGACCGGCCACTGTGCTGACAACGTGCACAGGGCTGTGCACATCGGTCGACCGGACCGGTCGACCGGTTTGGCCTGTCAGCCAGTCTCCAGGTCAGAAACAGGATTTAAAAATCTTTTATAAAATCCTAAAAATACATAGAAATTCTACAAAAATAGTTTTACCAATATACTTGAAAGAACAAACATGCTTGCACAAAATCAAGACATGTTATATATGTTTTGGTCTATTTTTGTAACTTGGAAATATTAGCTCAATAACTAAAATGTATTTTTCCAAAACATGTTTTTCCAAACTTGTTTTTCTAAATCTTCATCAAATACAAAAACAAGATTTTGAGTTCATTTTAAAGCATAGTGTGTATGGATATGATCCACTACACAATCAATAAGAAATATCTATGTTTTTGACATAAAGCACTAATCATGATTTTGGTTTAAAGATATGAACTATGAAATACCAAATCCAAGATAAATATTTTGTCTCAAAGAAAATCTTTGTTCTAAATAAAAATTCTTTTCTAAAAAGAAATCTTTTATGAAATCAATTAAATCAAGAGTTCTATCAAGAGTGTGTGTGTGTGATATAACTTGAGCAATCCACCAACTATCTATCCTTTACATTTTTACTAAAACAAAAATACAAATTCTATACCTAGACCCAAGTCTTCAACTTCTTGAAGTCTTCCCTTGAAGGCTTCTCATCTTCTTGACTTGGTCCAAGCTTGATCCAAAAACTCCTTGGATCACCACATGCAAGCTCCAAATCTTGTTCTTTTATCCTTTGTTGAGCTATGCACCTACTAAGATCTTGATCATGAATCTGTCACTAATTAAACACAAGATCATTAGTAACTATAACTACATGAGTTGATCATCATCAAAACTAGGGTGAAGGGCCTTTGGGCCAACAATAATTGTTTTTAGCTTCCGCATTATTTGCATCATTCATCATTAAGTGACCATTAGATTAGCCATCACCTATTCACCCCCCCTCTAGGTGATTTACATATATATATATATACACACGCACGCACGCGCGCGCGCGCGCGCGCGCGCACCACACACACACACACATATATATATGAAAGAAGATTCAAAGTATTACCACTTCGTTGCCCTTTAAGCACTTCTTTTTTTTTAATATGTATAGTTCATCTAATTTTCATTTGTATAAGTACCAAGGCTTCTTGAGGCCTTAATACCAAACTAATTGATTATTAGATGTCTTAATACATATATTATATTTATATATATATATATATATATATATATATATATAATATATATATATATATATATATATATATATTTCAAACTTACCTAATTATCTTTCGCGTAAATAGTAAGGGTTTTTGCCCAAGCACCTAGCTAATTAATAATTAGATTTGTTTATTTTTCATATATATAAATTTTTTTTTCTAATGCACAAGAGTCTTTGTTTTGAACCTAAGTGTGTTAGTGGATGAAGTATGCATATTTCATCAAGGTAAAAATCAAGACTAAATTACTTTTTTAATTTTTTCTTCCAATTCTAGAAATCAAACAAATAATCTTATTTTGACCAAAAATTAAGAAATCCTAATTATGATTTTCCTATTCTTTAAAATTGTTAGCCCAAGGTTGCAATCACTAGTTTCTTATTTTGATAATAACAAAACTTATGTAGTTATTTAATACTAATTAAGTTTAAGTGTTTAAGTATTTAGGGTTCAAGAGGATTCAAAGTGTTTCTTCCTCAAAAGGAAAGTACTAAAGTCTCAAACTCACTCAAGGATGGGATTCAAGTTAGGACTATCAAGATTGACTCTTTGGAGAAGCCCACTAGAAGATTGCTCAGAATCATATGGAACCTATGTAAGAATATAGTATGTTTAAAGTATAGGGTGTAGAAGTGATACTCAAGAAGTCACATATACAAATACAAGTTTTCAAAATACGAGTTTTAAGTATATAATTTTTTTACTTTGGTATGTTATAAGGTTTGGTATTTGATACATGTTCTATGTTTTTCCAAATTTATATATCCTATTTTCTATCATACATAACAAAGCCTATATATTGCCAAAATATTCTTCTAACTATTACAAAATATTTAAAAATAAGTTTAAATTCAAATTTTGCCCAAAAATATGTTTTTAGGCTAGGTCGTCGACCGGATGGTCGACCGAACCTCGGGGCCATTTATGGCCTTAGCTTGTGCATGTCGTGCACGTTTGTCGGGCGACCGGCCGGTCAACCGGCAAGCCTAGCGGTCGACCTGGCGGTCCACTGACTAGTACTAGTTTGGTCTCAGTTGAGATCGGTCGACAGGGCGGTCAACCGACGTCAACGGATAGTTCAAACTATGGGGCGATCGACCGATGTTCTGTTATAGCTATAGTAACAACTAGTTTTAAAAAATCTGTTTCTTTGACTTTTTTCCCAACGGGTATATTTGCTCTTTTCCTGTCTAATCTCTCTCCTAATGACTGGATAGGCTCTTCTAACAGTGCTTTATCATTTGCCTATACATAGGGTTCATTTGTAGAGGATTACTAACAAGAATTATTTTTAAAAAATATTTGAAAAATCAAGTTTATTCAAGAGAAATATTTCAAGTTTTGTTGCTTCAAGTGCTCTTATTTCAAAATCAATTCTGTAAGTTTTTAGCTCTTAGATTGATTCATTTCAACTAACTTTCTCTTTCACAAACTTCTTGAGTTTCATCTCACATCAAATACTATAGGAAGTTGTAAAAGGGATTGTTTATGATTTTTGTGATCACAAAGAGTTTGTAAACTTCATTGTTTTTGTGCTACCCTCTTATGTAGAGAATTGAGAGTTGGAGTTGTGTACTCCAGTCTTGTGTAAACCTTGTAATTTATTTGTGGCCGCTCCTTTGTGGAAAGATCCTTAGTGGATAGTAAAATCCTTCACGCAGTGAAAACGGGGACGTAAAGTTTAGTGCTCGAATCTCGAAATAAATCTCTTGTGTTTGTGATTACTTTCTCTCTTACTCTTACTCTATTTCAATTACTTGCACTTGTGTTTTTATCTTTCATTTCATTTGCTATTCATATGTAGCATCATTCATACTTGTCAGTGTTCACTCTCTAAATCAAGAAGGCAATTGAGCATCTCAACTCATTATCTAGAAGAATATAGAGGAGAAGTTCCAGAGCCCTTCATAGGGAATCCAGCTTAACTTCTTGATTTGATTTGACCGTTTGCATCATTCATTTTATTAATTGTTGCATTTTCACATTATCGACCATTAGATTAGTATTACACCTATTCACCCCTCTCTAGGTGTACTTTCAATTGGTATCAGAACCTTATACTCTAGTTTTTGGTTTATAACCACCTTAGAGAGATCCACTAGCTAATCACTTTTTCTTGTTCACTACACTAGTTTACATGGCCGAAGGAATCAAGACTCCACCCAAGTTTGATGGCCTTAACTTTCTCAAAAGTTAAGATGATCATTTTTTGTAATCCTTAGGAAGTCGGGTTGCAAAAAGCGGTGACTATACTTTTTAGTATACCCGATGGTGATGAGGACATATAGTCTGAAATTGCTACCAAGAAATTTGATGCCAATGTAAAAGCTCACAATGCATTTCTTCAAGCCTTGAATGATGTTGATATTGCTAGTGTAATTCATTGCAAATTCGCCTATGAGATTTGGTCACACTTGATTATCACGCATGAGGGGACATCACAAATCAAGAGAGTTAAGATTGATCTCTTGCATTCCCAATATGAAAATTTTGCTATAAATGAAGATGAATCAATTGATGACATGGCTACCAAATTTACTAAAATCACCCATGGTCTTGCTTCTTTAGGTGATAGATTGACAATAATCAAAATGTGAGAAAAGTCATCTGAGCACTTCCACCATCATGGGAAGTGAAAGCTACAACTTTGAAGGAGCTCAATGACAAAGAAGATATGGAGCTCTAGTCTTATTGGCAATCTCAAGACTCATGACATGGAGAGGAAAGCAAAAGAGAGAAGGCACCACAAAGAAGAAGATGCTAGCCTTTAAGTCCACTCCTACCATTTCGGACGAAGATGATGAAGAAGATGATGATGATGAAGATCTCTCTCTCCTAGTTAAGAATGTAAGGAAGATGTACAACAAGACAAAATTCAACAACCGAAGAAAATGGAAAAACAAGGAGAACAAGAAGATTGTTTGCTACAATTGTCGAAAACCCGGACATGTCATTGCTGATTGCACAGAGAACAAAGCAAAGCCCACAACCTTCAAGAAGCCATATAAGAAGAAAGCTTTAAAGGCAACATGGAATTCGGAGAGTGAACCCGAAGAGGAGGTTGACACAGCCCATGTGTGTTTTATGGCAAATGAGAACACATCCAAGGTAACATCCGAATTTTATCTGATGAATGTGAACTTTACATGAATGAATTGGGTGAAGCTCTTGAAGAGTAGTCTAACAACTATGATTTTCTCAAAAAGAAATATTTGAAAGTGAAAAAGAAAAATAAACTTCTTCAAATCAAATAGTTGTACTTTCCAAGAAAAAGAGGTTTTATCTTCCACACTCCAAAACACACAAAAGGATTTTGATGCACACAAAGTTTCTTATAAGGCTAACTTTTCTATTATTAATGAAAATGAGATTTCCACATTGAAAAACAAAATTGATACTTTAAGCAATGTTTTTAAAAAATGTGAATTTGATAAGGCTAAATTAAAAGCTATGTTTCCTAAAAGGCAAACTCAAAGGAAATCTCATGCTTCACATGCTCACACACAATCTCATTCACATTATGCTACACGCACTAAACATGCTCATGATTCATATGCTCATGATGTACATACGCATCATGCATTTCTTTATAGCAAGGTGTACACATGCACATATTGTGGCCGAAAAAGTCACTTGACCAAGTTTTGTTATGATCGCGCAAATGCTTCAAATGATCATGTTTAGGTTCGAAAAACTAACCCTTTAGGACCCAAGAAAGTTTGGGTATCAAAATTAACAAGCTTATTGCCTAATGTAGGTATGCACCAAGGCTTTAAGACATAGGGAGAGGTAGTACCTTGATAATGCTTGCTCAAAGCACAGGACTTGGGGTATCAACAGCTTTGCAACACTATCAAGGTATCAAGAAGATGCCACTGTCACCTTTAGGGATGACTCTAAGAGCAAAAATCGTTAGTATAGGTAATATCAAGATTGGCTCATCTCCTTTAATTGAGAATGTTGTTTTTTGTTAAAGATCTTAAACATAATCTTTTGAGTATTAGCCAACTTTGTGATAAAGGTTGCAAAAAAAAAAATTATTTCTCTTGTGACATTTTAGATAAGAAACAATGTGTTCTTACTGTTTTTCGTGAAAATATATTTTATATGATCGATATGCTTAATTTAGATTATAATGTTACTTGTTTGAATGCTTTTTATGAAGATTCTTAATTATGGCATTGAAAACTTGGCCACATTTCGTTTGACTACTTATCCCCAATTAATTCTAAAGATTTGGTTCGAAATTTCTTACTTGAATTTAAAATGATTGCATTTGTGATGCGTGTCCAACTTAAAAAACAAACCAAGTCCTCTTTTAAAACAATTAAGGATATCATGACAACAAAACCTTTAGATTTAATCCACATGGATTTGTTTGGCCCAATTAAAACCAAAAGTCTTAGTGATAATCGCTATATTTTTGTTTTAGTTGATGATTTCTCTAAATTTACATGAGTTTTCTTTTAGAACATAAAAACGAAGCTTTTTCACATTTTCATGTTTTTAGAAAAAGAGTTGAAAAGGAAAAGGATTTTCCAATTTTACGCATAAGGAGTGATAGAGGTGGTGAATTCATCAACTATTTTTTTAATCACCTATGTGAAGAAAATGAAAATAAATGAATTATTTTGTCTTAGAACTCTACAACAAAATGAAGTCGTTAAAAGAAAGAATCGTACTCTTCAAGAAATGATTAGGATAATGATTCGTGAATACAGACTCCCTCAATATTTATGGGCCGAGGCCGTAAACACTTCATGTTACATTAGAAATTGAATTTAATGTTGTAAAAATTCAAATAAAACTCTCTTTGAGATTTACTATTTGAGAAAACTAAATGTTTCCTATTTTAAAATCTTGATTGCAAATGTTTTGTTTTGAACACTAAAGATAATTTTAGACAAGTTTGATCCAAAATCTTTGAGGCTACTTTTGTTGAATACTCAAATGCTAGTAATGCTTATAGAGTTTTCAATAGGTCAATCTTGACTATTGAAGAGTCTATGCATATTAAGTTTGAGGAATTTAACTCTCTTGTCAAAAATATTGTAGAGATTGATTTTTTAAGTGAAAACTTTGAAAATGTTTCTATGAAAGATTCACTCGCATAAGACAAAAAGAAAAACCTTAAAAACTTAATTTGCCAGGCCTTATAAGCTTCTGAGTTGATTGACTTATTTATTTATTTGAAATTTCTTGCAGTTTGATTTTGATTTAGTTACTCTGTTTGTTTAATTGGAGAGACAGCTAGGGTTTTGAACTGGCTTTGTGTTTTCTAAACTTTAAATTGGAAAAGTTTCTAATTTTTTTTAATTTGAAAAGAAGCTTGCATGTTGAATGTAAGTTGTAAATCTATTAAAATTAGTTAAAATTAGTAATTAATTAATTAGTGATTAAGACATTGAATATTATTTTGTGCTAATCTTAGCTACGCGACTGCCTAGAAAACTACACTATCAAATTATCAAATACTACATGCAAATCAATTACTGCCTGCTTATGGTTCTACCAACCTAGACCCTCTCACGAAAAGAACGACAGCAGCTTTGCCACAAGTTTGTTTGATTCTAGATAATTCGAACAAACGTCAGCCATCGCGTTTGCAATGTCGCCTTCCAAATTTCAACATCAGCCGCAGACGAAAACCCGTCCAGATCCATTGTACTCAATTCATTATAACATACAAGCACCCACAAGCAAGCAGGCGCGCACGGAGACAGACGAAGAAGATGGGTTTAGATTTCAATCCAGCGTTCATCCAAGAAGCCGAGCACCGGCCCAAGCCCACCATCTCCGAGGCCGGCGGCATCCCGCTCGTCGACCTCTCCCCCTTGCTCACCACTCCCATTCCAGGCGACGGTGACGAGATCCCCGAGGCCTTGCTGGGCCTGGTTGCGGAAGTGGAGGCAGCGTGCAGGGACTGGGGATTCTTCCAGGTGATTAACCACGGCGTGCCGACTCAACTTCTCGAGAGAGTTCAGTCGGCCGCCAGGGAGTTCTTTGCACTTCCGACGGACGAGAAGCGAAGGGTGAGCAGAGACGAGGTGAATCCGCTTGGGTACTACGACACGGAGCATACGAAGAATGTTAGAGACTGGAAAGAGGTGTTCGATTTCGTGGTGAATGAGCCGGCGTTTATTCCGGCAACGGGGGAGCAGGGAGAGACGATGATACTGGAGATCAAGAACCAGTGGCCGGAGCACCCTCCCCAGATGAGGTAACCACAGTTATCCTCGAGATCTTCCTGTGTGTAGATGGCTACCAAAAATAAATTATTTGCCCTGTAATACAAAATCCATAGCCATTCAAATCTACTTCTATAGCAAAGTTTGCTGCTTTAGATCCCCTGTAGCTTGCTTCTTCAACAGTTGATATAGATGATTTTGCTCGGAAATAAACAGCAAGATGAAAGGCATAGAAATCAAGAGCAAACCCTAATGGCTCTCTAATCAAACCCCTAAATTCACTCAGCCAGCCAAATTCTGTTATACCTGGCAAAAATAGTTGCTGGATGTTTAATCCATCAATCTGCTCTCTATTGTTCATAGCAAACTGAGCCCACAAAGTTCAATTTTATCAATCCAAATCCTAGCCAAGCAATGTCCAAGTCTCCTACTTCCTCAAATTCACAAACAAAATGATCTATTTTAGTACTTTCCTTCTGTATATTGGAGACCCAGCTCCAACATGATCTCTATTTTCACATCAACTGTTTATTCAAGATGATATGTGATTTTCAAGCTGTATCCCAAAGTTAGTGCTGAAAATTGCTATGGTTTCTCTTATGAGTAATATACATGGTTAACAGATCTAAAATATTGTGCAGAGAAGCATGCAAGGAATACCAAGAGGCCGTACAAGACCTGTCATATAGACTGCTTGAGCTCATTGCACTAACCTTAAAACTGCCAGCCACGTGGTTCAACAGCTTCTTCAAAGACTCAGCCTGCTTCATCCGCCTCAATCATTATCCTCCATGCCCCTCTCCTGACCTCGCCTTGGGTGTTGGCCGCCACAAGGATGGAGGAGCCCTCACAGTCCTCGCCCAAGATGACGTTGGCGGCCTTGATGTCAAGAGGAAGTCCGATGGTGAGTGGGTCCGTGTCAAGCCCATTCGAAACTCCTACATCATTAATGTTGGTGATATCATTCAGGTATATATGCTTCAATATACAATCAAAGAAGGAAAAAAAATTCTTCTCAAAGTGTTTAGTATCTCTAAATAACCGGACCATTGTAGGTTTGGAGCAATGACAAGTATGAGAGCGCAGAGCACAGAGTGTCAGTGAACTCGAACAAGGAGAGGTTTTCCATTCCGTTTTTCTTCAACCCTGCACACTACACCAACGTAAAACCTTTGGAAGAGCTAGTAAACGAGGAGAACCCGGCCAAGTACCATGAGTACAACTGGGGAGAGTTCTTCACGGCACGAAGGAAGAGCAACTATAAGAAACTGGAAGTGGAAAACCTCCAGATTTATCATTTCAGAAAGACACAGTGATGGTAGGGGTATGATATGGTCGGGGTATGATAATTGTATATTGGCTTAATGTGGTAATTGCTATAGGTTGCATGGAGGGTCGTGTATGAAGAATAAACATGTAAATGGTCGTGCATGCATAATAAACATGTAAAAAAAGATGTGTTTAGTTGAGTGATTTATGTTAGACATGGCCCTTAGCATGATGATCAAGAATAGTATATCATATCACCATTTTCATCTGAAAGGCACAAGAATACAAATCGAATATCGATTCAGATCCTTACTTGGTTCGTGAAAGAAGGGAAAATAAAAACCATGAAAACATCCATCATATTATCTCCTTTTACAAAAGCTTGTTGCATCATTGCAATAAAGCTTGAGGTCGTAGACAAACATCTTGTTTTGTTTACTGATCTGCAGTACAGTAGAAACCTGTGATCCTTCTATCTACTACCTCATTTTTCTTGTTCAAAGGATAATGTGAAACTAGCTTTCAGCAACATTCATATGCAACAAACTTACAATATAAATAGAAACACTGTCATATTTATATCAAGCTATAAAGTGAAATCAATATCTATATGAATACATAAGAAACCATGCATGAAAGGTTGGTAGCAGGAAACATGAAAATGTAACTAGCACAAAGGCAAGAAGAATTCTCGCACAAAATATCAAATTAGCATTGAACATGTATACCGAAAAGAAAGCAGAAAACACTTTATGAAGCACTATGCAAACAAGAAGTAGAAGAAATGTGGGAGCACGAGGACACACCTGTATGATAAAGTGAATTTATTGTCGTTCCAAAAGCTGGACAAATGTTCTGGTTTGAACATAGTTGTGCACAGCCACAGGGAACAAAACTCATATCCAACAGTGTTATTAAACTGTCCCCTGAGAGATGAATATTCTGATTTACATAACCTCTTTTCTTGAAATGTAAGAGAATTCCTGTCCAATGAACATAACTTGATGTGTGCGCGCTCTTATGGAAGCTTTTGTCATACACTGGCCAAGTAAACTAATGGTTACACACAACATACAGAGGGTTGTAAGGTTTCCTGTCTGGCCTTCACTAAACTCAAGACACTACAGGAAACATCAGAGTATTTCCGCTACCAGTTGACATCCAATGTTAAAGCCTCAGGAGGAAGAACGATAGATGGTATCTGAGTGAATGAAATATTCGACATCAGATTACTCCATGGACTAGATTCCACTGCCATAATAGGTCTAGTCAGCTTCCTGACTACCATATGCTTCCATCCCTTTCCTGCTTCAACTCTAGCCACCATCTCAAACCAAATGCGTTCAATCACTGGCTTCATCCTCCATTCTGCTACCCTTTTCCATTTTCTATCATTTTCTGTAATGTCTCTCTCCACTTCCAATCTGAACTTTACCAATTTTGACGAGATGATTTTTGCTTTCAGGAGCCGTGCAGGCCGACCTTGTAACAAACTGTTTCCTAGAAAGTTCCTTAGGGCTATCTCCAGCAGAACCAACTTTGAACCAAGAGAGCCAAATGGCCATGAAGGGATATTCTTGAAGTATCCATTGCTGTGACACTTGTCTGGCAGCAACTCAACAGTATCATCAGTATGGGATACAGTTTCGATATAAGCTTCAGAATTACGGGTCCTAAATGCAACTATTGCTGCTGGACCTACTACTCTAACTGAAAGTAAAGCGGCACATGATGGCAGACCAAGAGGCCAAACTGGTAGCTGTCCTGGTTGGCTTTGGCTGAGCTTCTGTCAAACTTTAGACCAATATCATTCGGGTGGAAAAGGGTAACATCTTGAGTACCCTCTATTTTAATTGTAATTCCATTACCAACTAGTATCCGCCTTAAACCTCCATGAGTGACATTCATCTGCATGACAGCAGATAACAAAACGTCAAGGCAAAAGAAATAAAAAAACCAATATCAGTTTCCATTTGTCAAATTTTGAGTGCTCGTAAAAATTACAATCCAACATAAAAACAAGATACAACAAGTTACATCTTATGAGAGATGTTGGCTATCATGGTCTGAAATCTCGATATCAGTATTGGTATCGGCCAACGGTTTTTTAATATCAATATCCTCAATATCAATAGTCAACATTGGCAATCTCGATCATATCGGCAATATCGGTCACGATATTGGCTGATATTATAAAGATTTATTGTATCATGTAACTCAAAACCTAATAAGATATTGCAATATATAAGAATCTGCTGATATTTGACACCATGATAACAGTTCCATCTTAATATACTCTAATTACTATAAAAAAATATCCTACTTTGTGATTCGATTGGTCCCTTTCAGTACAAGAGAGAACTTACACATCCCACTATTACTCAATTTCATCAAGCATTGCATATTTGTAACAGGTAAATTTACAGCAGCAAATTGTTTTAGCACGCATTCTTTCTTCCAGATGACATCTAAAATTTAATCTACCATACACAAATTTTGTACTTGAATTATTAGTTGGGAGACATCCATTCATCTAATTCCCTAGGTAAAACAGTTGTCTGCACCATATACTTGAGGTAATAAATCTCCATACGATTATTTTCTCTCGTGCACCTCACAATATAACCTCAAAATTCGACCAACCCGTTCAGCCATTGAAATGTGCTACACACCACTACTCCTTTATTGAAAACAAAATTATAGCAGCAATTTTAGCAAATCATTACGTTGTTTGGCGTTTGTAGGCTATCAAAAAATTACTGAAATCAAAACTTCAAACGCGAACCTCCCAGACGCAGAGATCGCGTTCCAGCCTCAGACGCGGAGGTCGCCAGACGCAGACCTCGCGTTCCAATGTCAGACGCGGACCTCGCGTCCCTTGTCAGATGCGGACCTCAGCCAACTCCGCGTTTCAACTCAAACGCAAGCCTGAGCAGCTCCACGTTCCAACACAGACGTGAGCCTGTGAGCTCCGCGTCTCAACATCAGATTGAGATCCGCGTCCAGCGCGAGACCCGCATTTCTACTGTAACTGACAGCCACGAATTTAGACAGTTACACCCCATTTTCTCTCCATCTAATAATAGAGAATAACTTCTCATTATGGAGAGATTTAAGGAGTTGGTTACACCCCTCCCATTATGGAAAGATTTAAGGGGTTGGTTACACCCCAATTCCTCTATAAATAGTTATAATAACTAGAGAAAAAAAAGAAAAAAAGGAGGAGAATCACCTAAAAGTCACACTTTATGCTTGACGCTTTATGCTAGATAAATACAGAAGGCTGAAAGCTAAGCACAAGGCTGCTGAACACATATTGTGTTGGAGGAGAAAACTCTATAAACTTGCTGAGTTCAAGTGGAGTTTCTAATCTCTTTAAGATTTTAGTCACTGATTAAGCTTTCATACCTGACCAGTGGGCTTCCAATGAGCGTAAGAAGATCCGAAATCAAGTTTCTAGTTCGGTTCGTTAACGGAGAACAAGAATTACTCTCCATCGCTACACGAAGAACTCAGTATTAAATAAAGAGGAGAATCAATCAAAAGATTCCCTCTCTTTTGTAATCAGATTGTATCCGTTGTAATCTTCTATTCAATTAAAAGAATTTTGTAATTGTGATTTTTCGACGCTTACAACGTTATAATTACTAGCATCAAATTCAGGCACAAATACATTAAGTGTTGCGAACCACCTTCAATTAACTGCTATACTAACTGTAACAAAAGAGGAATCAAATGAAGGAACTAAAATCACCACTCACAGTGGGCAAAAGAAGCGAAATCTCCTCCTCATCCCAACCAGCAACACGCAGATCGAGCGGCCCTTCCAGTTCCAAATCCCTGACAGCGGGTTTCGGATCCTCGTCAAACCAGCTTCCGAAATCCAAATCCGGCCCGAACCCACCCCAATCCCTCCACGGTTTCCTCCACGAAACGATCCCATCCGAGAATTTAAACCATCCTTCCCATTCGAACGTGGAACTCGTATCTCTGCGATATGCCAAACCTCACGCTTATCGGATCCAACTCCGAAACCCTAACCTCTCCGCTCGGATCCCACCGCTCCTTGACCGCGATTGCCTTCAGTACCTCCTTTAGGGTCGGGCTCGAGAGAGTAGGGGGGTCGGGGTTGAGGACAGAGTGGAGAATTGAAGAGTTTGATGGGAGGAAGAGGGCGTGAGAGTTGGAGAATAAGAGGAGGAAAATAACAAGAATCATCGCCATTTCTCTGCGCCGCTCTCGGCTCTCGAGTCTCTCTCTCTCTCCGGTTTTTTTTTCAGTGCGCATAGCGTCGAAGAGAGAAGGGACGGTGGTGACCTTAACTGGATTGAGATATGATGTTCCGCCGGAACAAAATAAGATGGACGGGCGAGATTGGTGCTTTTGTATTAGGTGCTGATGAGAGCCCGAGGAAACTATATATTCTGGTACCTCCCAATGATCAGTACCCTCAGCCACAATTTAATTATGGTTAAATTTCACTAAATCTTCATTAACCTTTACCTAAATTCACATGATCTCCCAATATCTAATTAATCAGCAACGAGTCTCCATGAACTTTTAAAACTGTCAGACTGGTGTGCCTTGGGATGGCCAACGGGAATCTCGCTGGCCAACGAATTCACTACGGAGACTGATTTAACCCGTCTCATAACGAATTCAACGAGACAGATCAAAGAACTGGAAAACAAATCGTGTCTCTTCACCTGATTCGTTACTCAGATTCGTCGAGACGAAACCCGTCTCTTCTTTTTTTTTTTATTATATTTTAAATTTTGAGAGTTTAAAAAATAAAAAAATAAGATAGAGGTCTCTATCTAATTTTTCTCTCACAGCTATATAATAATTTAAGACTTAATATATATATATATATATATATATATATATATATATATATATATATATATATATATATAATATATATATATATATATATATATATATATATATATATATATATATATATATATAGGGCTTACTGTACCTCAGCCTGCAGGCTGAGAGAGTTTTCTCAGCCTGCGGGTGTGGCAACATCACCGCCCCACATCTGTAAAAAATTTTGGCGGACAAAATCCTGTAAATCCCGCCCAATTAAATGCAAGTCACCTCAACATTGTATTTTTCGAAAATACCCTCCCTCACAACCTTTTACCTTATTGTAAAAAAATTGTCTTCCAAAAAAATTTACAGCTCTAAAACTTCAACCGGCGGTTCTGATCCAATTAGTTTTTTCCTTCAAAAATTTGATCCGTTTTTTAAAAACATATTTGCAACTGATGGCGCCTAAGAAATCATCCGTCGAAAAAGGTACTACAAAAATGATATTTTCAAAAAATTTTAGGGTTTGTGTATTTTAATAGTTTTAATTTTTTCAAGATTTATTTCTGAAGTCGCACGTTTTTTTAATTTTTTTTTAAATATGGAACCATGGTCGCAATTAAGAAAGAGATTTTCAAACTTGAGACGATAAAGGTCCTATTTTTTGAAAGTTTTTTATTATTTACTTTTATTTTTACTGTGTCACAGTTCAGATCTGTGCGACTTTGGAAATTTTTTTCTTTTTTTACCTTTCCTTGTAGACGAATGCGACGTAGGTCGCAGTATATGAAACTTACTTTTTTTTCTTACATACTGACGACATGGGGTCGCAGTTGTTTAAATAAGAGTTGTAGTCTCAAGTCTTCACCAAGGTCGCAGTTTATTTTAAATAATATGTTTTTATCAAACTTGTGTCGCAGTTATTTCTGTTTGAACTGTAGTCTTATGCGACCTTGGTCGCAGTGTAGTCCTGGTTCTAGTTGTTTTTTTTTGCAATGCATGACTGCGACCGAGGTCGCAGTTTATTAAAAAACAAATATGCTTTTTATTCCCTTATAATTTTTAAATAATCATTGGTCTAAAGTGTTTAATTTTTCTTCTTACGTAGGTAAACAACAGATACAGGTTCGTCCTCTGAGATCAAGCATAAAACCAATGTGCCAGTTAATGAAGAAATTTAAGAAGTACATACAGGCTGATTTCGTAGAGGCGATGAAGAATACCCCATTTGGCCCAATCTTCATGGCGTTCTACAATGAAGAATTTGGTGCTGAAAAGGCTCTAAAATCAAACGTTGCCGTACTACGTATTTTAGACAAGTATGACAGGAATACAAAGACCTTTACAATTGGGGGCAAAGAGATTGAGTTAACAGTGGAGGATGTTGCCCTAACTTTTGGTCTACCTGTCAATGGGGCAGATTTTGTGATGAATAAGACATGTACGATGAAAGATAGAGGGGTTATAAAACATTTTTCCCCAATATAAAGAAGATCACAAAAGTATCTATTGAAGATGCTTTGGATGATCTTCTTGTCAAGAGAAGGAAGAGGGATATATTAGATGTGACACCGGATGAACAATCTGAGCAGCAATTGTCTATAAATGAAATTATAAGAGACATAAATAGACTTGCAGCTCAAGACTTTACCACATTAGTCATCCTATACATGTCGGCCACGCTTTTCTTCTCTGGCAGTAAATGCACGGTGTCGTGGTATATTGTGGAACAGATTGCCAATATGCAACTGATGAGGACAATATGCTGGGCAAAAGCTGTTTGGCAATTCCTGATTGACTCAATGGACATCTTCAGGTAAACCACGTACGAGCTGCAAGGATGCTCCGTGCAAATTATTGTAAGTAGAAATCTCAAATTTGGCCAACATTGTATGAAATTTACCCATAAATTGAGAAAATTGTGGAAACTAATTTAATTTTTCATTTTTGCAGTATTGGCTGTGTGAGAGGGCACATATTTTTGAGCAGAGGTCTGGTTTGGAGGAAAAAACCCCACGCGCAGTAAGATGGGACCTCCAAAATATTAGCAGATCTCTACTTGAAGTTGATCTAAAAAAGATTGACAGCAATATTGTAAGTTAAACTTCTTTTTATGTGTAGTACAAATAAAATGCGACCATAGTCGCAGTATTGAGTTGCACCTTTCGCAGTTCGTTTTCTGCCTGACAAATAATGTGCGACCATGGACGCATTCTCTTGAAAATACCCTTTTCAATAGAATTGCGACCATGGTCGCAGTGTGGAGCTGCATGTCTTGGCAGATAAATTTGTGCACGACAAACATACTGCGACCATGGTCGCATTCTTATCCAAAATATTTCATAAATAAACTGCGACCATGGTCGCAGTATCATTATTTCATTGTTTTATTTTTAGCTTACCTTTTTATGTTTATTTTCAGATTTTGAGTCGAATGCCAACATCTCTAATGCTAAAAAAAATATGGTTGGCCTTCCTGTTGAAGGGGAAGAGGATGAGGAAGAAGAAGTAGCATAAGATGAAGGTGAAGATGAAGAGAAGAAAAGAAGAGGAAGAAGGTGAAAGTGAAGGAGATGAAGGAGGCCATACATGTAATGAGGCTGACATCCCGGCGGAAAAGGAGCCAGAACCGGCTGAAACGAGTGAGCAAGAACCAATTTTTGAAGGTTATTTGCCACCTCCACCGGATGTTCAAGCAGAAGAAATAAAACAATTGAGGTCTGAAAATCAGCACTTGAGAGATTATGTTTCTCAGCTTGAAAAAAAGATTGAAAATATGGAGACTGAGAAAAGACTCAAGGCTGAATTAAAATTAAAAAGGAGAGAAAAAAGAGAGAAGAAAAAACAAAAAAGACAGCAGAGGAAATTAAAGGTTAAAGAAGAGGAAGAAGAAGAGCTGCTGAGAGCAGCCGCTGCTGCGAAGAAGAAGAAGGAGAAGAAGAGGGAAGAAGAGAGGAAAAGGAGAACAGGAGGAGAGAAGTGGAGGAGAAGGAGAAGGAGAATAGAAGAAGGGAAGAGGAGGAGAATGAAAGGAGAAGAGGGAAGAGGAAGAGAAAGAGAAGGAGAAGAAGAGGGAAGAAGAGAAGGAAAAGGAGAACAGGAGGAGAGAAGTGGAGGAGAAGGAGAGGGAGAATAGAAGAAGGGAAGAGGAGGAGAATGAAAGGAGAATGAGGGAAGAAGAGGAGAAGGAGAAGAAGAGGAGGGAAAAGGAGGAGCAGGAGAAGGAGAAGAGGAGGAGGGAAGAGGAGGGGCGGGAGAGGAGGAGGAGGGAAGAGAAGAGAATGAGAAGAAGAGGAGGAAGGCGCAGATGGAGAACAAAAGAATGAAGGAGCAGATGGAGAAGCAGGATGAAGAGGAGAAGAAGAAAAACTGGAAGAGGATAAAATCATGGGTTCTGAGTCTATTTTAAATATTACTGGAGAAGATGTGCCAAGTTTTTCTCTGAATATAAGTCAAATGACTCAAGAAATCCAAAGAGATAGAGCTTCTGAAGAAGAAATTCAAGAACATACTCCGCCTCAGAAGCAATCCTCAAAAGAAGCTGTTTTGAAAACCTCTAAAGGAACAATAGAAAGGGGAGTCAAAGAACGCAAGCGCGCTGAAAGAAATCACGATGACTCCGACTTTGTTTATCCAAAACAGAAGAAGAAAAAAAATGAAAATTCTCTTCCACAGCCTGCGGCTGCGAGTTCTACCGCTGGTTTCGGCGACAAAGAGATTTCCTCTACTGAGCCAAAATCGAGAGAATTGACCGAAACCACATCATATAGAATTCTGCAGCCCATCAACAAGCTCTTATAAAACATTTCTTCGACAAGTCCTACTCTGAGTAAGTTAATTCATATCAAAAATTTCTGTTATACCTTTATATAAGAACAATTAAATTACTAACTTTGTTTTGAATATCTTGCAGTTCTACTGCGTATCAGGATACCGATAATGCAATCATCATTTCAAAGAATGACATTGAGGACCTGATGTTCAGTAGAGACTTAGATGCAAATGTCATTCATTTCTACATGCAGCATCTTGAGAAAAGAGAAAGATTAAAAAGCATATTGTTCCGAAGCGAAGCTTGGGTAAAAATCTACTTTCTCCTTTACGGTTTAATGTAATATCAACTCTGGAACAGATTACTAATATTCTCTATCTCTGTGTAGGCATAATCATGTACTGCGACTAAGGTCGCAGTGTATAATTAAAATGTACTGCTACTAACACATGTACTGCGACTAAGGTCGCAATTTATAATTAAAATGTATTGCTACTAACTCAGGTACTGCGACAGCTGCGACCTGCGACCAAGGTCGGAACTGTGACCAAGGTCGCAGTGTATAATTAAAATGTACTGCTACTAACACATGTACTGCGACAAATGTAACAGCTGCGACCTGCGACCAAGGTCGGAGCTGCGACCAAGGTCGCAGTTTATAATTAAAATGTACTGCTACTAACTCATGTATTGCGACTAAATAATATACTGCGACTAAGGTCGCAGTTTATAATTTTTTGTTATATTTTAAATTCATTTTGTATTTGATATAAATTTTTTTTTCTTGTCCGCAGCACGGTATTGTAAATAAATTGAAGATCTGGAAGGTCATTTTATCAAGTAGAAGCTATTGAAAACTGGACAGCTGACGTGCAGTACATGTTCTTCCCCGAACAATCATAAACATAGTGTCGACGAGCCGGGATTTCACTGGACCTTGCTGGTATTCGATTACTCCACAGAAGAGTGGATTTTTTACAACTCTTTGGTCCCAGCTGACAAAAAAGGTAGTATAACAAAGCTTTACCAAAGAGATGCAAGAATAATGGTGAGTTGAAATTTAATATTTTGATTACTGGAAACTTGCAATTAATTTGATTAATACTAATTTTTGTTCCTATTGACATTACAGAAAGAAAGATTATTAGAGATTTTTGAGATTCATTCCAAAAAATTAATGAGAAAAATTAAAATAAAATACGCAAAATGCCCCCAACAAGCAAACATGTATATAAATTTTTGACATCTAATTTCATTTCATATTTTCTACTTTTTTTAGTACAAAAACTAATTTCATTAAATGATTGTTCTATGAAAATTTCAGTGTTGATTGCGCTATATATGTATGCAAGTACATGGAAAGCATAGCGTCTGGCTATCATCTATCAGCTGCTGATGCTGTTACGGTTGCTGGTGTACAGAAACTAAGAAGTGAGCTTACATACATGATACTTGCAGATGTAGAGAAGAGTTGGATGAAGAAACAGACATTATACGACATACGACATATGAAGACTGATCTCCGTGCAAATTATTGAATTAACACAATTTTTTTTAAAATGTAAAAAATTTTCAAGTGCAATTCATTGCATAATTTTTTTGTTGTATTGATTTAATTTATACACAGTTCTATACATTTATATATTATAAGTTCCATTGATTATTTACAGTCTTCATTTGTTACAACTTGGCTTTTACTATTGCGTACTGATGTTAGAAACAAACATGCCTTCAGTAATTGTGTTAATCAACAACAACACTGCGACCTTCGTCGCTATGCGTGTTAATATTAAGGAAACACCTACCTAACGTACAGCGACTTAAGTCTTCACCATCTCAAAATTCTAAAAGAAGGTTGCGACTTTGGTCGCAGTTGATAGCCGCAGCCTTAGTAAAATACAATGCGACTTTGGTCGCAGTTGATGGCGGCAATGTTTTAATCAACAACAACACTGCGACCTTGGTCGCTATGCGTTTTAATATAAAGGAAACACCTACCTAACGTACTGCGACCTAAGTCGCAGTACATGTAGTGCAACCCTAGATTGCAGTTGCTGGCCATCTTTATCAATAACAACACAGCGACCTTGGTCGCAATTAATCATGTACACTGCGACCAAAGTCTCTGACTACATTATGTACAAAAAAATTAACTATAAAGTAGAATTTTGTAGCATTAAAACTTTAAAGTACAAGTACATACAAAAATAATACAGTAGAAATCAAAGAATGATAATAAATCTGATTATAATTACACGCCAGTGTCAGAATGCGACTTAATCTCTCTACACTGTGCGACCCTGGGCGCACTTCATAAAAAATTGAAGTCTTTGGTCCTTCGAGATGGAGGCAACCCAAACCTACTTCTGCCAATAAAAAAAATAAATAGTAAGAATTTTAAAGATTAATCGTTATAAAAAAATGATTAACAGGTTTAATGTAATATACCATTAACGGACAACCAGTCCTGTAATGGCCCAGCTCTTGGCAGTTACCACATCTTCGATGCTTAACTTCCTTCTGATATATAGGATCTTCAAAACTAGACTTAAGCTGGATGCAGCTCTAGGTCTCCCTTGGTTGGTACAGGACCAATTGGATCACGTATATTCAATTCTTCACCATCTCGCAATATGACAACGGATCCACTGGAACCAACGGCAGTCTTAGGATGTGATGAATGATCATTTCCTGACATTGCTCTGTATTCTCTAGTTATATTTTGGGCAAAACTTTCCAAAACTCCCTCCAACTTTGAAATATTTTCATCAGAATCAGCGACCATGTCCAGAATTGCATTAAATTTTGAACGAACTGTCCACAATCTAGCCGTCCGTGGAGTGCCTTGACTGGGAAAAGGCCTCATGCCATTTTCAATTGCAACGTTTTTGTAACGAGCATCCAACCTCCATCTCTGAAATATATATGATTCCGGTATATGTGTAACGTGATTGCGCCACAAAATACACATAATATGTCTACATAGGATACCTTCTGTTTCAAATAACGAGCAACTGTAAGACATGAAGTTCCTCTTGCTTATCATAACTGACCTTTTCCCAACTGTCTTTTGATTCTGAAAAATTACCAACCAAATATGTTGATCCAGGTTTGTCATGTTCCACCTCTTCTGAAACAGTGTCATTACAACTGCTCATTTCTTTTGGAACAACTGAAAAATCTTCGGTGTACAAAACTTCGAAACCTGTATCTCATATGGATTGGATGTACAATTTGGCACAGAATTCAAACCCCTAAATCTTGAAGAGATTCAGATGCACGACGGGAAGCAACGGCTTTATCATATTGGTGAACAAATTCCACTAGTTTAGTGTTTGAGTTAACAAAATCATCAAAGAAGGAATTAATACTCTCGGACCTCTGACTGGTTGTCATTCCAGCACAGAAACATCCTTGAGATATGCATTAACCCAATGTCCACGAAGCCTGTACATCTTCATCAACCAACTGTCATCTTCTTCTTCTAACTGATATTTTTCACTCATCAGACGCCATCGTTCCTCACAAGTGCTTATATCGCGGGAGGTGTACCAAGCATGAAAATCGAGACCATATCTTCTCCATACTTGTTAGCCATTGGGATTTGTTGCTCGGCAATATGTTTCCGTACATGCCAGAAACAGTAACGGTGCCGAGACGTCGGGAAAACAATCTTGATGGCCTCACCAATCTGCGCATCCTGATCAGTAATAATCAGCTTCGGTTCAACTCCATGCATGCACTTGAGCCATTTTTTGGAATAACCAAACAAAAGTATCCCTCTGCTCATCAGCAAGCATTGCACAGCCGAACAAAATTGACTGCCGGTGATGATTTACTCCAGTGAATGGAGCAAATGGCAAGCTCAAGTTATTAGTTCTGTATGTGGTGTCAAAAACGATCACATCACAGAAGCTCAGATACGAGGAAATAGCTCTTCCATCAGCCCAAAAAATGCTTCTAAGTGTGCCCGCGTTATCAACTTCACTTGAAAAGAAGAATTCTGGATCGTTCTCGGCTTTCTCTTGAAAATATTTGATAATAGCAATAAACTCATGACCGCAGTTATTTCTACGTTGACGAGTGAAATCAATAACTTGTTGAGGCGCACTTCTTCACAGCCTTCTCCCTGGCTCATTGCATTAACAACGCGAGAAATATTTGAAGGCCGCATTCCAACATCAACCAGATTGCTCATAATGCTTCTGCTAATTGTTGAACGATGAGTCTGGTGAGAGTAATGGTGATGTACCTTATCCGGGCTAGACAATTCATGTGAATGAGTATCAACAAATTTTGTGATAACCCAATATCGAGTTGAGTCCAAAAATAAACGAAGACGGATATGCATCTCAGCAGGACAAGCTACTCTAGTGTTAACTCGACGATGCACTGTAAGCCCCTCTTGTCTTTTGTCACACAACTTCTTCAGACCTTCCTTGTTGCCGCAAAATTTTCTGCAAATAATCTCATGAGGAGGCTTCCGTGACTTATCTGTACTTTTTCTTCTCACGCTAAAACCTCTATTCCTTGCAAAACAATTGTAGAAATTGTATGCTTCCATATGCGACAGGAACTGTTTTCCTATAAACTTATCTGAGCTTCCAGACATTTCTGCATGTGCATTCATATCCTACAAAAAGAATTTACACGAATTAAATGAATATAAATATTTATTAGATATCACTGTATTCTAAAATATAAGTTATATAAATGCAACAAGGTCGCATAAGAGATAAAAACAATTTACTTCTTATCAGCTGTTGCGACCAGGTCGCAGTTATCCGTATGAGAAGAAATCTATATTACTTACTAAAGACTGCGACCTAAGTCGCAGTAAATAAAAATAAGATTTCACATACGACATGAAATCTATAATACTCCTTATTGAAGACTGCGACCTAAGTCACAGTAATCAGTATGTGAATAAATCTATATTATTCCTTACTAAAGACTGCGATCTAAGTCGCAGTTATCCGCATGTGAAGAAATCTATATTACTCCTTACTAAAGACTATGACCTAAGTCGCAGTTATCCGTATGTGAAGAAATATATATTACTCCTTACTAAAGACTGCGACCTAAGACGCATACCCTAGAAAAAAAGAATTCATAGCCGGAGATTTTTCAAATAAGATTGCGACCGAATATTAAAACGGTTGCATACCTCATAGTCTAAAGAGAAAACATTAAATATTTAAGAAATTGTTTTTAAAATATATATAAACAATTAAAACCTGTTGATCGGCATGCAGAGATTGTCAACCCTTCAAGATTTTCAATATTCTGAGAGAAAGTAGAACCAGATGCAATATCTTCCATATTAAGATCGCCGTATACTGCTCAGACGTCGACATTAATATTTTGCAGAAAAAAATTGATCTGAAAAGATTTTATATTTTCAGAAAAAAGTTTATCGCAGACTGAAAAGGTGAAACTAGATCTTTCAAAAGAGGTCAGGAAATAGGGTGAAAAGTAATTTATATAGAATATCCTATAAAGAGCGGCAAAAAAAAGGGGGGAAAAAATAATAAAACAATAAGGAAGGGAACCAAAAAGAGTTGCTTTTCATAAGGGATATTTGGTAATTTAACAGTCACCTAAAAGCGTGCCGCGAGTCAGTGAGGTGACAATTTGAGTCACGTCACCGCAGGCTGAGAGAGTACTCTCAGCCCGCGGGCTGATATACATTTTTCTCATATATATATATATATAATATATATATATATATATATATATTATATATATATATTATATAATATATATATCTAATATTGTGGGGGTTGAGGAGCTTTCCCTGACCCGATTCATCACGGGACGAATCCGACCCGTCCCGTTTAACGGGAGGGGTCGATTCGTCTAACCCGCCCTGAAACGGGACAGTCATTCATCTGACCCGCCCCGAAACAGGACGAACATGGGTATACTAATATTCGGGTCGAAGCGGGTCGAACTGCCCCCATAGCCTCCCTGGGTGTGCCTTCGTCCTGAGGAGAAGGCAATTCGGGATAGATTTCCAATATATACCGTTGCCCACTTAATGTTGGTCTAGCTAACTTGCTCAGGAGATTTATTAAAAGAGGATAAATACTTCTATAGTACTTGGATCTCT